>PVIA01008280.1:0-73475 GCA_004024845.1 Tonatia bakeri
GTTCTGAAACTCAGCTTATGCACCGTCTTCTCCATGAGGGCTTCCCTGATTTCCCCTTGCTTCGCCCCACTCCCCACCCGACTCAGGTGTCACCCTCTTCTGTGTGCCCTTAAGGCCACTAGTACTGCTCTATTTTTGGCTCTTGTCAAAATATTTCCCCAATCTCCTATTCTTACTGAATACTATGAGATCTTCATGAAATCAGATCTCCTTCCTATAACCTTCTTTTTTTGCCACAGAAAATAGCTCCCTCCCTGTTGAACACAGAGGCCTCAGGTGAGGACAAGGACCTTGTGTTGGTAGACCCAAGGGCAAATCTTTAAAAAATAAGATAATGTTATAATTATGTATAAATTTAATTGAATGTGTTCGTCAGAATTATTTTCTAAATAAAAGAAATGCACTAAATTTTTTTAACTGATTTGTTTCATATAGGAATTCTTTCATGCTGCCAGAAACAACCAGTCTTTGTATTCTAAACTAAATGAAGAAAAAATCGTTTTTTTCTTACACTTACTAGGAATAGATACAAATGGACATGCTCACCGACCAACATCAAGGTAATTTTAATGCTGTGTTTAATTTATTGTATTTGCAGGAAACAACCATTCTGTTTGAACTTTTGAAGTGTTATAATAGGGTTTTTTTGTGATTATCACATTTTAATAACTCTAAAGTAGTGTTATATTTACATTTTAAGTAACTCTAAAGTAGAATAAGTTCTCAGTTATATGAACTGTAGATTGATGCAGAAGCTAAAACCACATGTGCTGTGACCGGACTGCAGATGAATGTAAGTAACATCCATCCTGTATTCCTCGCTTGTCAAGGAAGAGAAGAAATGTACATATTTTATAAATTCAGTAAGTCTTGAGATAAAAAGCATTTTTAAGGTGTTATATCACAAAATACATAATTCCTTATGTATTCCATTTATTCAGTGTTATATCTAGCAAATCGCTGTATAAAGTTTTGTATTCTGTACTTCAGTAGTATTCCTTATATAGAAGAGCAAGTATTTTCCTCACTTTTGTAGACCGTAACAAAGAGGAAGAATCTATGTCATACCTTTGGACTTATTTCGAATTTGGTTTAGATTAGTCTAACCGTAAAGCCTGTTGGTTAGCTGCCAGTGACGGGCACCTCATTCCCCTTCTTCCACGTGACTCACTGTTTTAACAGGTAGAGAGTTCCGACCAAGCCGGCCTTCTTCAACCAGCCTGGCTGCCCCCGCAGTTTTTAAGTGTATGGGTAGAGAAAGCTTGAATGTAATTTGTTCAGAACATGTCTGATATGGTGTTACATTATAATATTGTATACCACAAACAGTCTCAGGGATGAAAATACTCTGTACTTGAAACAGTTATACTTACCTGTCAAAGTGGCAAGGACGGTGTAGTCTGCATTATGAGAGACATGAACGGAAAGGTGTCGCTGTTGCATTTGAGACTTAAAGACATTTATTAAAGTGTATTGCTAATCAGTACCCTCCTCTTAAATCACTTTGGAGAACTGTTCCATATTCTGTTGCTCCTTTAAACAGAGGAAACATTATTTTTAACAATCTAAAGAACTCTGATTTTAAAATATTGAAGTTGAAGTCTGAAAGTATCTCAGGAGTTCCTGACTTCAAATGTTGTGAGTTCATGTTACAAATAAATTTGATTTTTCCAAATTACTGTAACTTAGCGTGTTCTTCTGTTTCTTTTTAAACAGGGAATATAAGGACAATATTAAAATAGTAGATAAAGGAGTTAAAGAGTTTGTGTCCCTGTTTGAAGAGTTTTATGGGAATGACGGGAAAACGGCATATGTCTTTACCTCTGACCATGGCATGACGGACTGGGGTGAGTTTGTCCCCAAGCAGCGTGCACTTCGCAGTGAGAGTGGCAAGCGAAGCTTACAGATGCCCTGCTGAGGGCGGTTCCGTGTCTTAGTGCATGCAGAATGAATGGCACATAATTGTACGCTTAAAATGTTAGTGTAAAAATTCTAATCTTATATACAGAATCTTCTAACTATAGAAGGACTGTATTCTCGAAATGTAACTTAGGGACAAGTAAGGAGGAGAAAACAAAAACTGCCTGTGCGTGTCTACCTAGGGTTAGCTGCGCGTGAGGGCAGGGGGTGAGGGTTAGGTGTCACTCCTGGAGATCAACCCTCGACAATCCCGCCCTCCCACGGGAGCCCCCAGGAAAACGCAGCGTGTGCCCGGGGAACACGGTGAGGCAAAGATGGGGCTGGGCCTAGAGTTCCAGCGGGCCGACCCACTTTGTGAAGGGCTTCGGCTGCGCCAGCCAGACAGGCCTGGAAGGAAAGCCGCTGGAGACTTTGCCATCCTCATCCTCTGCAGAGCCGACCGGCCTGGGCTGTGTGCCCCCGACCTGGCGGGGCTCCCCAGCAGCGCTCCCTGTCCCTCCTGCCTTCGGAGGCGCTCGCATCAGTGTGCCAGTGTTCGCGTTCCTCTTCCAGCCAGCGTCACTCAGCAGACATTCCGCCTTTCTTGTTTGCTCCTTCGTCTGTGCCTGCTTGTTGCTGCTGCTCGGACTGGCTTTGGGGACGTTCTGAAACTGAAGGTTATACAGAGTTGCAAGCGTTTGGGAGTGTGGTGGCTAGGATTAGCTGTAGATGGAGTCGCCTTAAGTATCTAAAAAGTAAACATTTAGATATAAGTTAGTTCATGTGGACTTGCCTTATTCCTCTTGGTGTCCTCTTTGTAGGTTCCCATGGGGCTGGCCACCGTTCAGAGACCTTTACTCCTTTCGTCGCGTGGGGGGCTGGAATTAAGTCTCCCCAAAGAGTGCCCGCTCAGCAGTTTAATGACACACTTCTGAAAGGTATGAACACTTATCTTCATTGTCTTCACAAATACCACATTTTAAAATAAAACCGAAGTTTAATTTTAAAAAATCCTTTCCACGCCCTGGCTGGTGTGGCTCAGTGGGTTGGGAGTCATCCCGCACACTGAAATGTCACCAGCTTGATTCCCAGTCGGGGCACAGGCCTGGGCTGCGGGCCCGGTCCCCAGCTGGGGGTGTGCAAGAGGCAACTGATGGGTCCTTCTCTCCCTCTGTTTCCTCCTCCCTTCCCCTCTCTCTAAAGGCAAATAAATAAAAAGCCCCTTTCAAGTAATAGTTTTCCTTTTGATATTGTGCCATTACTTTTTCTATGTATTACTTTTATGTAGTTCCTGTTATTTGATTTATAATATTTAGCATATATAGTCTTAATCATTTGCCTTATGAAAGTTCAAGTATGAATTATACTGTTGGTTTTTTTCCTTCACATTCCTTATTTTTACGGGGCTGTAGATTAAACCCTGAGTCAAATCCTCTCTGATAGAGCCTGTCAGATAAATGTCCCGCGTGCGGCACAGCGCTGCTGGTTGCTCCACAGCCACCAGACTTTGCGCTGACTCTAGTACTCGAAGGCTCTCTGGGTTGCCCAGGCCCTCCTTGCCTCTCAGTCCCTGGAGAGAAGGAACTAAGGTAAGGCTCTTTTTCAGAGTTCCACCAAAGTTTTTCCTGATTGGACAGAACAAATTCCTTCCAAATGCCTTACTCTGGATTCATTTCATCAGACTCATCCAAAGCTTTATTTTCTAAAAATAAAGATGTTTGAGGAATGCAGATTCCAGATCTTATGACTAGATTCCACGAGTCTGGGTGTGGCCTAGAATTTTTTTAAACACCTCCTCCAGGGATTCAGACTCAAGTTGTGTTCAGTTATTTTTTTACCATAGAAGACTCTTTTTGGTTTATATGTTAAATTTCCTTAGATGCTGTCTTTCTGTTTGTGGATTTTTTAGTGGAGATAGAATTCTCATACCATAAAATTCACATTTTAAAATTGTGCAGTTTATTCTTTTGAGCACATTAACAAGACTGTGTGATCACCTCCACTGTTTAACTATGAAGTGCTTTACAGTCCCCCTCCCCCCGAAAAACCTGTTCGCGGCTACTCCTGTGTCTCCTGCCCCCCCATCACCCAGCAACCGTTAATCCACTGTGTGTCTCTGGATTTGCCTGTTCTGGACGTTCCACGTAAATGGGATTATTCGCTGTCTGCCACATCTGGCTTTTCCCATGTGGCAGTATGTTTTCACGGTTCATCTGGGTTGTAGCATGTATCAGTAGTTTATTTCCTATAGCCAAATAATGTTTCATTGCTGTATATGCCATATTTTTTTATACAGTCTTCTTACGGGCATTTGGGTTGTTTTCACATTTGTGACTGTTACGATAATATTACCATGAGGATCTGTGTGAAAGTTTTTGTGTGGGCATATGTTTTAATTTCCCTTGTTTAGATTCATAGAAATGGAATAAGTGGGTTATATGAAACTATGGTTAATTCTTGCGGAATTCCAAACTGTTTTCCAATGCAGTTGCATCATTTTACATTCCTCTGCCCTGTGGTAAATGGATTAGATTAGATCTAAATAGAAGCTAGGTTAAGTAGTTTGTTTGTACTTAGGAGATAGATCTGTATTTTGGCATTTGATTTTTTCAGTGAATTACTGTTTTAGAGTCACGAGCCTTCAAGGATCGTGACAGAAAGAATGCAGTTTTCTTGCGTGAGAATTAAGTGTTTTAAGTGACAGAAAGGAAGTATTCTCTTCCTCAGCAGGCGATTAACGTGAATTTGTAGTAGCTAACTAACAAAAGCAGGAACACATTTTAAATTTTATTAGCTTATTAAAGGAAATTTCCTCCTAAAATATCTCAGAAGCCTTTCAGTGATATATCTTAAAGTCATCAAATTGAGACATGGGCCCTGGCTGATGTGGCTTAGTGGATTGAGTGCTGGCCTGTGGACCAAAAGGTTGCAGGTTCGATTCCCAGTCAGGGCACATGCCTGGGTCGAGGGCCAGGTCCTCAGTTGGGGGTGTGTGAGAGGCAACCACACATTGATGTTTCTCTCCCTCCCTTTCTTATTCTCTTCCTCTCTCTCTAAAAATAAATAAATAAATAAATAATTTTTAAAGGCATGTTCTCAATTATTTTGGTTACCATTTATTGAAATTTCTGAATTTATAGAAAGAGAGGAGTGAGGTTATCTTTGAAGGCAGTTTCAATAGTAACTTATTACACTCTTTGAACTTTTGGGATTATTGAAGGTAGGTGCAATCACAGCTACGATGTTAAGTGTTTTGCAAGCCACTGCTGTCACAGAGAAGTGCCTGGACAGGGCCCTGGAACGGTGGGGATGGGCTGGGGTCCTGCTGACGGTTGTGACCGTCGTGCCTTCGGTTCTGCCGTCCGTCCGCTCGTTAGCTTTCTGGTGTTTGAAACCGTTATCTCCAAATGTGCATTTTGAAAGTTTAACAAATTATCGCAGAAAACACCACCTACTTTTTGGGCATTCTTTTAAAATTCTCATTTTAAAAATGTACAGCTCTGCCTTTGAAGCATCCTTTGAGTTCATACTGACTTAAAATAGATTTTCCCAATATGCTTGTGTTTCACTGAGCATTGGGCACTCGTGCTAATGAAGTGACCCACTCTTTTTTAACCTCACCATCAGCTTTTGTGTCTCGTCCTGTCTTTCAGAGTGGAAGTTGGAGCACTACAAGAGGCAAGACATCAATCAGGTATTCGTCTCAATTTAATCACGTTCAAATTTACTTTTATCTCCTGTCAGACATTTAGACCAAAAAAAAACCCCTAAAAAAACACATGTTAATAATAATGATGGTAAATGGTCCTTCAGAACATGTCAGTTACCAAGGGAAGTCCTGTCAGTGCAAATGTTCCACCCAACTAATATTTCTTTTGACAAAATATAAAAAGCCTCGAGTAAAACTCAAAGGAAAAGACTCCCTCCAAATAACAATGGCTAATTAAATAATTATATATAAACTGCAGTTTGCCTGCCTGTTAAATTTCTATGCTTCCTTGTCATGGTTGCCTTGCTGAGTGCTCTAAGCACAGATCTATTAAAATCTCATTATAGGTTTCTATCTTTAATTCTGTCCTGGATCCTTACAAACGCAATGGGGAAACAGTGACAAGAGTGTAAATGTCCCAGCTAGAAAGCTCGCGTATTATAGGAAAATGCATGGCCAACCTCCTCATGCGAGGCTAGTGACGTCATCTGTGAACGGGAAGCCCAGAACGCTCATTCCTGAGAACACGCTGTGTAAAGGGCCATCTTCACTGTTTGTAGAAAGCCAGGCATCACTGACACACGGCCTCCAAAGTGGCAGACATATCTTACCTTCTCTGGCCAGCTCCCCGGCTGGCATCCCTCACTGTGGGGGGTGAACCCAGGTCTGGGCTGTCCTTCGCAGGCCTGCGGTTGTGGGAGCCTGCTCTTTCTCAGCACCCCGAGAATGCTGTCTTCTCAGGATGGATGTGTATTACCAAATAAGTGAAATGCTAGTGTATAAAATCAGAATAGCAACTTACTCATTTGCAGTAAAAATGACTGTCAATGGGACAGGAATAACTCGAAGACCATAAAACAAAGGCATGTTTTGTTTATAGCCAGACTGGGTAATAATAAAAAACTGAATATAGGTTCAGCTATTGCTCTCAGCAATCCTACTTCAGATCTACGTTAGATGAGAATTTCTTTATTCGTTCCTTCCATGAACATCATTACGTGTCTGTAATACTGTTTAAACATCGCACAGACATCACCATTCAACACTGTGTCAGGGGTGGAATGGTGAGTAAAAGCAGACGCAGTCCCTGCCCAGGGAAGCTTATTCTTTAGGGGGGAGAACCGGTACCAATCAGATAACTGCACAAACAGGCGTGAAGTCAGAGCTGTGGTGAGGACCACAGACGAGGCCCGGGAAGCCCTGAGAGCCCAGCGCAGAGGCGCGAGCGTCCCCCCTCGTCCACGGGTGCTCTTGCTGTGGTTTCAGCGGCCCACATTCAACTGCAGTCTGAAGATACCCAGCGGAGAACTCCAGAAATAACTGATAAGTTGTAAATTGCATGTCACTCCGAGCGGTGTGATGAAATCTTCCATCCTGCTCCGTCCTGCCCAGGACGTGAATCGTCCTTTGTCCAGCCTCTCCACGCGCCCTGCCCGTCCGTCACTGTCTCAGTCATCAGATCCGCTGGGGCGGCGTCGCAGCGCTGTGCTCACGTCGCCCTCGTTTCACCTAGCAGTGCCCCCCGGGTGCGAGAGTAGGGATGCTGGCAGTCCACACGTGCCAACGAGAAGCCTTAAAGTGCTTCCTTCAGGTGAAAAAGTGTATGTATGTGTAGGGAAAAACATAGCATATGTAGGTTTGCTACTCTCTGCAATTTCCGGCATCCTCAGGTATGTCTTGGAGTGTATCCCCTGTTGAAAAGGGGGCACCTCTGTATCTGGTAGCCTGTGTAGCCAGCAATGGCTTCCCAAGAAATTGAGGATTGAGCTGAGATTGAAAAATAAATAGGAGTTACCAGGCCAAGGGGCTTTTCACGCAGAGGGAGCAACACATGCACAGAGCTGTGCTCAGAGGGCACATGGCATGTTGAAGGACCTCGCAGAAAGCTGGCGTGCGGGGCAGCAGAGCCCGGTATGGTGTGAGGCAGAAGAAGGCAGCACTAGACCATGCAGGGCCTTACGGGTCCAGTGGACCTACAACTCGGGAAATCCCGTGAGTGTCTGGACCCCAGAGAGGAGCATAATCTGCTCGTTTGTGTGGGACTCCTGGGGCTGCAGCGAGGAGGATGGATTGCAGGAGGCATGCCCTGGCTTCTGGGGGAAGGCGATTAGGAGGCCACCGAAGTTTTCCAGTTTCCTCTGGGTGGCACTTAGTAAAGAGAGTCCAGATTGTAAAAGGTGAGAAGGATGGAGAACCTGGGACCAAACGCCAGCCTCAAAGGGGGAGCCGAGAAAGGGTCTGGAAAGGACCCACAGCAAGACGGAAGACCCTCAGCGGTGTCGGTGTGACGGGGGCCCAGGGCGGAGTGTCCACACAGCGCCCCGGAGAGGTCCGGTAACTAGTGCTCACAGCAGCATTTGTACCCAACAGTATGGCAGGTTGTTGGGTGCCGGGTTCTTCATCCATTTAATCTCATTCAGTCGTGCCATAACTCTGCAAGGGAGAGACTTGTGTTTATTTTTTAGCTGGTAAGAAAACTGAGGCATTGGAGAGGTTAACTGACCTACCCAAGGTCTCAGAGGGTGCAAGCAAGGGTTTGAAACTGGGCATTCTGACATCCAAGCACTTTACCACCTAAACAATGATAAGGCCTAATACAAAAACAGGCGATAATATTTAGGAAAACGGAAGTCACTGGTTCTCTCAGGGAGAGCGGTCTGGGAAGTTGGACTGGAGGAGGAGCTCCCCGAAAGGGCGTCTGGGGTCTTCCCGCGAAAGGGCCTCTGGTCTGGCGCGTCTTTTCTGGACGTCACTGCCTGGCCACACCTCCCCCCGACACAGTCTTTAGTTAACAGTTAGCATACACATTTCTCCAGGTCACGTCTACCATTGCTGTGCATTTTCTTGTCTGGTTAGGGCATCCTTTTCTTAATACTGAAAATCTGTTGCATGAAGTGGTCAAGTTCTTAGCTATCAGGATAAGTAACTTTTTGTTTTAATATGTTTTACATTTGGAACTCCTAATGGTTTCTTTCCAAAATTTTTTTTCATAAGGTCATGTACCTCCAGCAGATGACATTTTTTGAGATCAGCATCTGATGTGTATTAAATAAATGTTTGCAGTGGTGGATTGTAACAGATATGCTGCTTAGGTCACAAAACATAGTTGCGCCGAGTGAATTTTGTCGATGTCTGTAGACCCTGTAAAGCCGGACTCGTTCTGCTTGCAGGCCGACGTAGCGCCGCTGATGGCCTCTCTCATCGGAGTCCCCTTCCCCCTGAACTCCGTGGTAAGCAGCACATCTCGCCAGCTCTCAGAATGAGACAGCGTGCTGTACAGTAAAATTCCCTTTTGATGTTTCTGAGTAATCTTTGGCTACATTTAAAACTGTATTTTCCTTTGCATTTTTCCTAAATCTGTAGTACCTTATACTTGCATATGTAGTATTATCTACAACATGGAGAACAGGCCTGATAGTTTTTCTTTAATTTTTTTATTTTCCAAAATGTATACACAATGATATTTGTATTTTAGTTATAATCGAGGAAAAAAGTGTAATTTTTGTTTACAAGCAGTTGAAACTGAATCCATCTGAAGGACATTTATTTCAAAGATACTGGTGGTTTGTCGACTGAAAGGCGAGTTCAAAATGGGGCCTGGCTGTGAGCAGGAGCCAGGAGCACTCTGCAGCCCCAGGAGGAAGGCTAGGGGAAGGCAGGGCCCCCTTAGAGACCCACCGCCTCTGTCCATGGGGCAGAGTTCTCCACGTGGCATGGCAGGGCCGAGAAGAATGGAAAATGAATCCAGAAAAGTCAAAAAACACACAAATAAAAAATCATTCCACCCAGCTATTTTTATTCTTCAAATCCAACAAATAAAAAATCTAACTCAGAGTGCTGAGAACTATGAGCCTTATAGTCAAGTGTGTGTGTGTCTGTGTCACCGACACAGAAGTCTCACAAAATAACCCTCACTCTTAAATGCACAGTACACTCTCACATTTCGTACTGTCTTGTTTTTTTTCTTTTAAGCATGTTAGCTGTGGCCCAGCTTAGGGATTTCACACGTGCAAAGCACTTAGTTCACTGCCTGGCACGCAGTAATTTTCAATAAGTGTTAGGTTATATTGAACTTAATTCATTTCTTTTGCTTTATTTACTTTATTTACTATTTATTTGTGAGAAAAATAAAGGAACATCCTTCAGTTATGCTTTAAAGAAAGATGCTTTTGTTTTGTTATTCCAGCGATTTATTTGTCCCTATGTCTTCTCCTCATTGCTCCCCTTGTCAGTCTGGTTTGTGCTGTAAGACTAGCCCAAGCTCGTTAATGCGAACACTAACCAGTGTTTACCCTGTACAGGGCGTCCTTCCTGTGGGCTATCTCAACAGCACCGGCGCCTTCAGAGCAGAGAGCTTGTTCACAAATGCAGTGCAGATTCTGGAGCAGTTCAAGGTAAAGTAAGACACGCAGTTCTAAAATTCAGTATACTCAGTGAAGACATTGGATTTTAAGAAGTTATTTCCTATAAACCCGTGTCTTTAAAGCTTGCGTCTTTGACTAGTGTCATACAGTTTCTCGCAGTTCCGAGGTCTTGTGAGTCAGTGTGAGGGCACAGCGCTTTGAGGGTCTCCCCGATTGTAAGACTCGCACTGGTGCTTAAAGACCACACACCACGTCTTTCTCAGTTGGCCTCTGCCCCCGCAGCGACCGCAGGGGTGATGCCACACTTCTTGTCATCCCACGCAAGCTGGCGTCCCACGCACGCTCACATACGTAGTAGGGAGTTAAAACGGGGACCGCTGAACTGAAAGTCTGTTGTGTTAATGCAGTTAATGCAGCTTGGCCGCTGTTGTTTTTCTAAGAGTTAAAGTACAGTTTAATTACATTACAGAATGTTCTTTTGCAGATTTGATATCCTCAATTCTCAGTTTATTGCAATAGAATGATCGTGTTAAATTTCTCTTTAAATATTTATGAAATAATGTAGTAACACAAAATTCCATTTATTTTCAAAGTAGTTAACCATCCCTGAAGACCCATTTTAATGCATGTTTGTATTTCAAAATGAGATTAGTTGATTTTTTTCCTCATTTCTAATATAATTAAATATTTTCCTACTTGGTTCCCAGGTGAAAATGTCTCAGAAAAAAGAAGTCACTTTACCATTTTTGTTTACACCATTTAAGTAAGTAGTTTTTATTTATTAGCTTATAGGAAATAATTTTTCAATGAGTTTGACTGCTGACAGAATAAATTAGTTACTTAGAAACTTTGTCTCTTTCGTATGCATTAGTGCAGACTTCAGGATGAAAGTCGTCTCTTGTTTTGGTGAGTAATGAGCAGGATGCAGGCCGGGTGTCCTGGAGTGACTGGTAGAGGGAGTGTAGGTGCAGAGAGATCGTGGAGAGCTTTAAGGAGATAAATTTAACAGGGCTCTTGGCTTGGCTGATGGGGAAGATACTGGTACCGTAAGGGTTATAGAAAGAAAGAAGAGTTGGTTTGAGAGGCGAGGATGAATTTCAACTTAAAACTGGAGGCATCAGTGAATTGGTTAGAAGTAGGGATCTCGAGATAGAGATGAGAGTGGACCGTGAAGGCTTCGGAGCCGTCGGCGTAAAGATGGCGGTGAAGATGAGTACACACGTGTGTAGGAGGCTCCAGGTGGCAGAAGGGAGGAAGTGACGAGAGAAGGCCAATGATACAGCTCTGGGAAACTCCGACACCTGTGGGGTGGGCGAGAGGGGAGCGGACTTCGGCGGGCAGCCGACTTTGCTGTCTTGCATCCCAGAAGGATGCATTGCCCCGACTCTGGCATGGGGAGATCTGCATCGCAGACCCGACTCTGCTGCACTGACTTGGGCAGGTTTATTCAGCCTCCTTGAAACGCATCTTCAGCTCGCAAGGATTCACATTTAATTAGGAAGAATTGTGCTCTTGACCACAACAAATAGAAATTGTTTGAAATCCAGATGTTAGGGACATGATTGAATGTCTTCTTGGCATTACATTTGACAACTCATGTAACGTGAGGGCGGTGTTCATGAGCTAGAAAGGCTCAAACGCTGCATTTCCCTGTGAACGCTGTGCCTACATGCCTCCCTCTGTGTGTGTGTGCAGGGGACACCGTGACTGCATGCCTCTGTGTGTGTGTGTGCAGGGGAGAAGAGTCAAAGTAAATTACAATCATATGCAGTTAATTACTGATGCCTAAGACAGCTGCACAGCAACGAATTATTTGGCCAAAATGTCAGTAGCATCAAGAAACTTTGCAAACCACTTTTCACACGTTCAATCTCCATGCACTGCACAAATCTTTTTTTGTGTTTCAGTTGCATTTTTACCTTTCTTAAAATAATAAAGCACAATATGCTGGAAATATTGCATATTTTCTTCCATCTTCAATATTAAAATGGCTGCACACAAATTCACCAATTTTGATAATTTTTTTATAAATGCACACTGATATGACAGCTGACAATACAACCTAAAAAATTTGTTTTGAATGAAATTAAAGACAACTAAGCACTACTAGAGCCATTGTACAGAAGAACTAAATGAACGCTTTGACCAGCTCAGTAGGAAGACTGGTCAGGGAAGCACTCTTCTGTAAGGGGTCAGGTGCACGCTGCCCACCTGCTTTTACTTGGCCTCCTGATGTACCATGAACTTGCTCTGCTTTGATGCTCAGCGTCTGCGTGCAGAGCCACTGCTAGCTTTGTGTCTCCTCGGGGCTCCGCAGGATAGTTGACTCCTACCCACTGGCTCACCCACCCTGGAGCAAAGCTGCTAGCTCTGCCTACACTTGAAAGTTGCCATTTGTTGGGAGCCTGCAGTGTAACCACAAAAGCTAAGGTCGTATGAAGGATTGACTCCTGAGGAAATAGTTAATTTAAGGAACTTAAAAACATTAAACTTCTCAGAAATATCTGAGACACTATTGTATCCATAAAATAAAAAGCAACATAAACTTTACAAAATGAGAAAGAGTACAGGATGCATTTTTAAAAAAGAATAACACAGCTAAAAACTTAGGGAAAGCTAAACCACACAAGAATGGTCCAAACGGGAGGCAAGTCCGACAGAACGTAGTAGGCAGTGAGTAGACCTCAAATGAAATGAAATGAATTTTACAATATGTATGGATTGAGAAAGGAGCTGGGAGAAGCACAGTGACTTACGTAGAAGGCATACCTTTCATCATCTTCCCAAACAATGACAATGGGAAACTTCAGGGAAACGAAAACATTTCAAAGTATACAAGAAGGTGTGCTTTAATTATGAAGCAGCCTAAGAAGTGACATGATTTTGAATAGTTGCTTCGAGTATGAGAAAGGCAATTCAGCCCTGACTGGTGTGGCTCAGTGGGTTGGGCATCGTCCTGCAAACCCAAAGGTCACCAGTTTGATTCCCTGTCAGGTCAGGGCATGTGCCTAGGTTGAGTTTGGGCCCAGTTGGGGGCATGTGAGAGGCAACTGATCCATGTTACTCTGGCGTATCGGTGTTTCTTTCCCTCTCTCTCCCTCCCTCCCCCTGTATCTAAAAATAAATAAAATCTTTAAAGAGAGAGAGAGAAAGGGAATTCATTTGAACATTGGCACATGGGTCAAGGAAATCTAATTATAGCATAGAACTTTGCTGCTCAGTGAACAGAATTTAAATAATCATAATGTAAATCTTGGTTTTCAGTTTTTACAGTCAAACTGTAGACAAAGTAAGGACGACTTAAAATTGCAGACTAGATACAAGTGTTACCAACCTTGACAATGTGTAGGATTGCAGGTTGGAAGGCAGAGGGGAGAGGACTGCACCTAGGATGGTAGTGGGCGGTTGTCCTCACGAGAGAGAATGTGCAGAGGCTGGCGGTGGCCGAGAGAGGAGGACAGGTGGGTAAAGTGACCTGCGTGGCCAACAGAGGAGGTAGAAAGTGATGTCGCCATGTTGAAGGGGGAAGAGGCAGCAGAAAGCACCTCGGGCCGCCAAGTCAAGCAGTAGTGACGGAAGCGTGTTACTAAGACAAATGACGCTAACTACCAGAATAACTGACAACAGACCCTTGGAAAGTGCTTGTGCCTGGCTCGGGGGCTTGAGAGATGGGGAGAGTGGGGCAGGGGTTTGTTGTCATTATGTCCTCCTAGATTACTTTCGATTTTTAAAAATTATATGTATATGTTACTCTGATAAAAACATTTTTCAAGAAAGAAAAAGTAAGTATTTGAATCATTGGCATGAATCAAAAATCATAAAAAATCATGGGCATGAATAAAAATTTATTTTTTCATGTAAATTTTAGAATCATCATCTTGAGTTATATGAAGGATTCTTTCATTATCACTATTTAGGAAGTAATTTGGAGGGAATTGACATTGTCACAATATTTAACATTACCGTCTAACATGTATTTATTTGTATCTTCTGTTACATCCTTAAGTGGGATTTTAGTCTTCCCCACAACACCCATTTCTCATTGTTTTATTCCCGGATATTTTATTTCTGTTCTTGTGTAGTATCCTTTTTTTTCCTGTTACATGTGCTCTGTGTACCAGAAAAACACAGTTCTCACCATTTACTCTCTGAGTACAATGGACTCTTCCCTTTTTTCTAGTCCACTGAATTTTTTCACTTCTATACCATCTGTTTCTGTCACCATTATATATCTGCACCAAATGCACTGTCCACTTGGAGACCATAGCCGGCAGGCACTGGCACATAAAGACTAGAAAAAATGAGAGGATATAGTTGTCGCACACCTTTTTGCAGACAGCTCAGGTTCTTGTTACAAACAACAGTGTGAGGACCCCCTTCCCTTTCGAATAAGCACCATATTTTCTTTTTCTTGTTAGAAATAGGTTGTCGAGTCACCAATTCTTAAGTCTGAGAAAATTTACCTAGGATATTGACACCTCAAAATTCATAATCTTGAGATTTTACCTACGTGATCAATTTCACCAACATTACTAAATCAGTTTAATGGTATCTCTCCACCATCCCTCCATTGTCTTCGTGTTTTCCAGAATTAGTAATTCATGAATAATATAATAATTCCTAGGGTGATAAAATGTCAAATGGAGAAATAAGACTGCTAAAGTTTCTTAGACTTGTAAAAGGGTCCAGTGGATGCATATGGTAATTGTATACCCTGTTTCACCCTACTCTTTAAAAAATAAGTACACTTTATTTTTGGTATTTTAAAGACATATGAGAGAGAATAAAACTCAAGAAGCAGCCATTCCCACAAATGGAACTGCTGAAGAGAAAGAAACTCAAAGCTAAAACTGGGTCGTTAGACCCCATTGCAATGCCCGGGAATGACCAGCAGGTGGAGCCACATGACTAGGAGAAGCATGAAAGGTTTGCCTCCGTGAAAGCACCTTAAAAAGGAGGAAAAACACTGGAGTGTGTACTAAAGAGGTCAAAGGAAGACAAGAAAAACTTTAAAAGAAAAAAATTCATGAGATGGGAGAGGAACAAGAAAGTTCTCTTAAGAAAGATTTTAGAAAAAAAATGGGAAGATTATTGTACCTTGCCAATAGAAACAAAAACATATTTTTATTTAAAACATGTTTTTATTTAACTTCACCATGTAATTCAGAGAATTTAAACTTTAACAAAGTATGTAAATCTGTTTTCTACTAAAATGGCAAGAAATGCTTTGGTTCTTTTAATATATTCGCTTCTTGTAGGCTGTCGTGATTGAAGGTTCCTCCCTTGGTCCACATTTAAGTACTGGTTTTAAATAAAACCAGTCTTCCCCCCACTTCACTTATCTCATTCACTGTTTGTTTGCTAGACATGTGGTTTTCTGACCTGAAACTGCCTTGAAACTTAAAAAGGTTAACTTCACACATCACATGCATGCATACATGGAAAAAATACTCATGTACTCAGTTCTGACATGAAAAATGACATGATTGTACATCTTTGGTCAGTCTAAAAAATGCAAATTACTGTAGAAGTAATTTTTTATCCTGCTTTCTCTGTCTTTATCTTCTTGAAATACTTTTAATGTAAGATATACTAAAAAGAAATGGACTATATATCACTAAGTATCTCTAAAATATGTGTAAATGCAAGCAAACTATTTTTGTAATAATAATCTGAGTAAGAAGATATGATACTTTAAATGACAGCATTTTTAAGGAGATTTTGTCCTCTAAACACTAGGTCACTCTAAATAATTGATGATGGAATTTTTGATAATCTTAAGAAACAGCTTACTCTTTTAGCAAGTTCAAGTAACTCTGGGAAATGGGTGGACTAATAGCAATCACAGCAAAGAAGTGTGTACAGTCCACACTCATTTCTCATTCCTTCTTTGCTTAACTATAACATGTTGCTAACAGATTCCTTTAAAATCTGATATTTTCAATATAAGAGATTTAGGCAGTAAAGGAACTTTTTTCCTGTCAGATTACTGTGTAGAAATGTTCTGCAGATAATATGTTGCCATTATCATAAAATGCTACTGCCAGATTCTCCTCCTGGGAGAATATGAGTTGGAACGTATCCTGTTCACACAGTGACTTGAGCTTTTTAATGGTCTTTTCTGTATTTTCAGTTCTTTCAGCTCCATGTTCATACAGGGTATATTTTACTGATCTGTGTCCCCTCCTGATACACCAGACCTCTCTTTGACTTTGTTCATTTCATATGGAACATTATGCTGAATTCCAGGCATATTCTGAACCTTTGGTATGTCCCAAAGTTTATAAATAGTTCATTTAGGAAAATATAAATTAGCCTGACTCTGGTCTCCTTACTTAAGTACTCCACATAGATTACATTCTGTATGTAATATACTGTCATATAATTAATTAATGTAACAAGTATTTCTCTTTTAAAATACTTTTTTCTCTCATTCTTTTTAGGACCTCTGAGCCCTAAAAAGGACTTTAGTTCTGGACCAGGTTTCTTTTCATATTTTTGTTTAATTTAGCGAATCATTAGGTGTGTTAAGAAACGGCACTGTGTAGTAGTCTCTTCTTCCTTTTTTAGGCCTGCAATATTTTGATAGCATTTTAATCAATTAAGATTTATTGGTTCGTTTTAGGTGCTTAGCACTTTGCTAAGTATTATTGTGGATATTAACGGAAATAATCAATGGCCCACTCGGAGGTTAAAATTCAAAGGAAGATCAATAAATTGCTGTTACACCACACTGAAGTGCTGATGGGGTGAGGTGGGGTTTGGCTCGGACTGTAAAGGGCGAAGACGATTGGGTTTCGGAAAGCTGCGAGGGGAGGGTCTTCATGGAGGAGAACTCCGATGCAAATACAAGATTGGTGGCGGAGGAGGAGTTTGTGCAGCTGGGGCTTTTGTCTGGGGCAGGGGGTTGAGTAGGAGAGAGGGGGATGGTCGCCCAGAGTCCAGGAAGTTTAGAGCCGGTGAGGTGGATGGCAAGGCGCCTCTATCAATTTCATGTAAGTTAGAAGATGTGGCCCATGTGTTCGGAGGCCAAGTGGATCAGAACACGGGGAAGATTAACTAGAAGGGTTTTATCCAAATTGGGAAAATTTAACTTAGACATGGCACTGAAAGCCTGTGCCCTCTGGCCCAGTAACCCCACATCTAAGACTCCGAGGACCCCGTCCCCCAGCGAGCCGTGTCTGGAGCAGCACGCACCCGGGTGGAGGGCTCTGGGCGCCTGGGATGTCGGCTCAGCCTTCGCCGGGGCTTCCTGGAGAACTCAGGAGGGTTTGTGGCTGAGCCTCTGGGGTTCCTGAATCTTCCGAAATTTTATGTAAGGATTCAGATTATAAGCATTTTCTGGACAGCTTCAGTTTCTGGAAGAAGTCTGTGACCCCACCCAAATTAAAAAGTATTGCTTAGCCCTGGCTGGCGTAGCTCAGTGGATTGAGCGCGGGCTGCGAACCAGGCATCGCAGGTTCGATTCCCAGTCAGGGCACATGCCTAGGTTGCAGGCCATGTCCCCCAGCAACCGCACATTGATGTTTTTCTCTCTCTCTCCCTCTCCCTTCCCTCTCTAAAAATAAATAAATAAAATCTTTAAAAAAAATTTAAAAAAAAAAAGTATTGCTTAGAAGTTTGACTTTCTGCAAGTCTCGATCTTACCTCTTCAGACTGTGTGGGCCAGGTGGAAAGATGCGTGTTTCCATTATGTTGCACCGTATGAAATCGCCAAGATTTAGTTTGGTAACTTTTGACATAGAAAAATACCAATTTTACATGATCTAACCTGCTGTATCCTTAAATAACTTTTTTGCACTTTTTAAAGGTAAAGGTATTCAAGTTTAAGGAGAATAAGTTTTAGTTAAGGAAAATGTGTTGGATTTTGTGTTGAAATGTGTTTATTTCAGTATGGTCATTGAGTTCTGGTGATATTTTCTCTGTTTCTACATTCCATAAGCTTAACGTCTTTAGCTATAGATTCTTTAGCACTAGGAGTATTTCTCGCATGGTCAGACCAGGGCAGGGAGATGATGGGAGGGCATGGAAGGCAGGGGGACCGAGAGAGGTGTGAGTGTAGGAGAACGGCCAGTAGGTTCCCCTGTTCACTGGCTTCCCTCGTGAGTCAGGCTCTGCCTGGGGCTCTGGATTGGTCCACTCGTGGCCGCCCGTCTGCTCAGGTCCCAGGTGCTAGTGTGGCTCTGCCTCCCACTGTCGTTTCTGTCGAGTGCCCTGGAGGGCTGAGCGGTGGGACTCTATCACTGTTTGCTGTGCCGTTAATTATTCAGTCAGTCAGAAGTCCTTTGTCAGCCAGAGTATTCCCCTTCTCTGAAATGATGTGTGATCCGACTGTCCTAAGTGCAGTGTGGCAGTCCAGCCTTGGGGTCGAGAAAACCAAATTTAACTCTAAGCTGTTTCATGGAAGAGTTCACATAACCAGCAAAATAAATACAATGTAGCTCAAGGTTAATTTCTTTCTTTTTTTGCTTTTTTTATCTTCTCAATTTTCACCATCCTTTAATTTTCAATTAAAAAAAATATAATTGAAATGAAGGAAACACTTTAAACCTAACCTTTATTTTTTCTTTTGTAGGTTGCTTTCTGATTCTAAACAGTTTGACATTTTAAGAAAAGCAAGATCTTACATAAAACAGAGAAAGTTTGATGAAGCTGTAAGTATCCAGGCCTTGCGTATACAAATAGCTGATCACCGTTTTGGGGGTGGGGCAAGGCAAGGTGGGCCGGCCAGGGAGCTTTCCCGAACCCTCAAGGAAGGGGTGACTTCCCTAAGTAGCTGCCTAGGCCACAGGCATGCTTGTCTTACTTCAGACAGTATTGTGGGTAGACCTTTCTGGGGTTAGCGTTGGAAATGAACAGTTGCTATTTTCTGCCATGAAAAGGTGTAATCCAAGTTTCTGTCTCCTTGCTTATGCATGGTATCTTAGAATGTGATCTGTTTGTACATTTGGAATTACCAACACACCCTCAGAAGTCTACTGACTCATGAGGAAGCTTGACCTTTTCCCACCTCCTACCCCACCATGCTTTTCATGTATTTTCTCTTCGTTAAGTGATCATATAATTTTAAAGTAGGAAAGAATTCTATTTTGTTTCTTAAATTGCCTAAGTAATACCATGCATTTCTAATACTTATTTTTGTCATGGTTTTAAAATGATCAGCTTTTCTCCTCTGAAATATTAAGCTATTTTAATGATGTTTTATAACTGATTCAGGTAATCTGATATGAGAAAGTCAAAAATTATGTACACATTGGTGTCTCCATTATTTGGAACCTATATTAGAGAGCCTTTATTCTTTTCTTAGTGTTATCTGAAGATAATTTCCACAAAATGAATCATTTTGAATCAGTACACATCTCATAGTTTGTATTTAAGATGACATCTCTTATCAAGATTTAAAGATATTTTATTCAGAAATTTTTCTTATACTTTGCAGGAAGA
Source organism: Tonatia bakeri (assembly GCA_004024845.1). Lineage (NCBI taxonomy): Eukaryota > Metazoa > Chordata > Mammalia > Chiroptera > Phyllostomidae > Tonatia > Tonatia bakeri. Next base: position 19,417 of record PVIA01008280.1, read on the forward strand.
TCCTCAAACAATTAAAATCTACTTTTGACCCATTATCTACAGTTACTCAGTTTTAATAACTTTTCTTCCTTTGAGTCTTAGGTTTCTTATTCATTCCACGTGGCAAGTTATATGTTTCTTTTCCTTAGGTCTTGCTTTGCAAGGAGCTGATCGATCTCGCATTGAAAGGATTGTCTTATTATCACACTTACGACAGATTTTTTTTGGGCGCCAATGTGCTGCTTGGTTTTGTGGGATGGGCATCTTACGCTTCCCTGTTGACCATCAAGTCTCATTCCGGCCTTACCAGAGGTGCTGGAAAACCCGTTAAGGTACGTTTAGAAAGTGCTGAACAGGGACGGTGACGGTGCAGGTGGCGGTGTAAAGTCACTGAGGCTGAGGGGGGAATCGGATCGACTCGACTGTGACGAGTTCATACAATGGGCAAGTCGTGCTGAGCTCACTCTTAGCTTTCGTTTGCTTTTGTTGTGCTAGGTCTTCTTTCCCTGGGTTATCTAGTTCTTCAGTTGGGAAAAGGGTAGATTAATAATAACAGCTCTCTAACTTAAGAGGGCTATAAAGATAGCTATATAATTTAAATTCTCCTATGGCATTAACTGTTAATTTTCTCTTCTTTTATAATTATTTAGTATGTCATAATTATTCCATATCTTTCTAATACTGGTGGTCAGGAAACTACTTCAAAGCAATATATTTAATTTGCTGTGACATAAAAAGTTTAGGAGCTAGGAAGCAATAAAATCACTTATTCAGAATGCCCCCTTCTTAATTATATGTTTTCCTGGAACTATTTTTACCTCCTTTCAGCTTTTTGAACTTTCAGCCAGAACTTTCTGTTCATCCTCATTTTAAGAATTAATCCCCAGTTTACTATAATTTCAGTACCAAAAAAACTCTCTAATAATACTTCCTATTAACTGAGAAAATGTAACACTGCATATATGATTTTACTACATTAAAACACTTTACTCTTTCAAACCGTATCGCTGATTGTCATTTAGCAGGAAGAATATGCTACTTCCTTCTCCTTTTCCTTCTCTGATGATTGTTATCCCGTCTTTTCCACAAAGTAATGTGTCCAGGTGGAGTATTAGTAATAATAGCACTGCAACATTTCCAGTGGTAACTCTTTCCAACTTTATATTACATTGTTCTGTATTCGAAGGAAGAGCAGTAGCATTCATTCCAGTTTCTTACGGTGCTTTAGTGCATCTTAAATAATTTCCTCAGTGCATTCATTACCTGAATGCGTGTGAAACTGGCTAGAGCAGGAACCATTTCTTGCACGGCGGGAGAGGGACAGAAACAGCCGCGTTTTAGTAACGGCTATACCTGGGCATTCTGCTGGGCCCAGGAATTTATTTTGCCACTTCAAACTTGCCGTGGTGCTAGAAGTCAGCACTACAATTCTTCTTTACAAAAGGGGACTGAAGCTATGTAAGTAACTTCCAAAAGGGCACCCAACTAGGACTGGAGGAATCGAGGTTTGAACCTGAAGCAATCTCGTGCCCACTTTCTGTTCGCGTTTACCTTGATGTCAGGTCGCTGAGAGACGACATGTCCTTAGGTTGGCGTGTCAGCAGGGTTTGTGGCTGACAGTTCTCTATTCATTCACCTGATCATGCAGCAAGTATCTCGTTGAGTGTGCAGAACAGTGCTAGATAGTGCTGCATAGGCTATGCAAAGGAGTATAAAATTCAGATTCTGCCCTGAGGAGCTTAGAATTAGAGTAGGTAATACGTGTGCACGCATGACCACCTTGTCAGACGTAGGTCACTACACCGCATCACGAAAGGCAACTTGAGCGTTTAAGAACTTCAGTACACATTAAGTGTTTGAGTGTGACACAAAGACTGTCGTCGTTTAAATAAGGGAGAGCTCGCTGTAGCCGGGGCGATGGTAACTGGAAAATGTACGTCTTGGTTGGAATTTAACAGTCAGACTGCAGGGAGAGGATGAGAATTAAAGCAAACTAAGCGGCCCTAGCGGGTTCAGTTCCCAGTCAGGGCCCATGTCTGGGTTGCAGGTTTGGTCCTGGTCAGGGAGCTTATGGGAGGCAACTGATTGATGTTTCTCTCTCATCGATATTTCTCTCCCTTACTCCCTCTACCCCCCGCCAAATCAATAAGCATGTCCTCAGGTGAGGATTTTTTTAACAAGCAAATTAAAGGTATACACAGAGGCTAAGCTGGATAACAGTAATATTTATGGAGCCCCATTGTTCCAGGGTTGTCCTGGGTGCTTTACACGTGTTAAACTTAACACGCCCAAAATTTAGTGGTGATGATTCTCATCACGTGGATTTTATTATTGTGGGGGAATTCAGGCTCAGAAAAATACGTGTTTTCTTCAGGGATACACCAGTATCTAGTGGCAGAACTAATGTTTTTTAAATCCATGCTCTTTCTCTGCCATGCTGCCTTTAAAATAAATAGTTCAGTTTGAGAACAGTTCACTTTGTTCAAGGGCTAATACTGACAATGCAGATGAGGCTGAAGTAATCAAAGGCTTCACATGCTGGACTGTAGAGCTTTATTTAGTGCAGAGTTGGTGCGTCAGTGGAGTTGGAACCAGCGGGGCAGGGCCAGCGGGGCAGGGCCAGCGGGGCCACACGTGAAGAGATGCAGGGTAAGCCCGGGGCTGACGTGGCTGTGGGCGGCGGGGCCCGCTGGGCACGTGCGAGCCGGGAAGGCCGGCCACGGGGAAGGGCAGACTGGCGCTTGGGCGCAGGAACCACCTCGACACGTGCAGCGTCTTCTTCAGCGAGGCCTCCGTGCTGCTCCTGACCCCTAACCCCTGACCCCTGCAGCTGGTCAGGCAGGCTCCCCCGGATCAGATCGTCTAGGGTACTCTCTCCTGCTTAACATCAACCGACGGTAGACTTGAATCACGTCTACAAGGTTCTTTCACAGCAGCTCCTCGACTGGGCCGAGTAACTAGAGACTGTGGCCTGCCGAGTGGACGCATAGAACGGACCGTGACAGTGGAGGTCATTAAAGCACTTTGAACCCCGTGCTTCTACTTGCAAAAAACTCCCTGACTCCTGTTCCGCAGCTTGGCTGCCTAGTGCCGGGGCAGCCCGCCAGCAGTTCCGAGGGAAGACGAGGCGCCCCAGGCAGGACTGCCGCGGGCGGCACGGAGCACAGTTCGGGGTGCAGCGGTGTGAATGGTTTAGTCACGTTGCCCAGCAGGTAGAATGGCAGCACTGGGATTAAGTGTAGGTCTGACTCCAAAGTTTCTGTCACTTGCAGTGTCCCCCGGGTTACACAGGTGGTTCCTCATTTGTCACTGTTACAGCCGGGTCTGCGGCGAATGTTCCCTTGTCTTTGAGCAGAATTTGCCACCGCTCCCCTTGCCTGAGCTCTGCGTTTCATTGCTGTGTACTCCCGTCCTTTGCTTTTGCCACTTCCGGTGTCTTCTGCTTTAGAACCAACTGTCCTTACTTGCTCCATGCCTTTCCCTCGTTTCCTTCTCACCTAGCACAATCCTAAAATGCTAACCCCTCACACCAAGTCCCATGACTTGGTCTCTGCCTGTAGGGCTCGGACCCCGCGAAGGCTAAGAGGGTGCGACTGAAGAAGTAAGTGTGTGCTGGCTGCAGGGGTGATTACAAGGGACACGGCACACTTTGTCGACTCACGACGAAGTAGAAGGTGTCCCTACTCTTGTTGTTTAAAGTCCTTTCACTTTTTACTTCAGCTGCACCAAATTCCATGATCTCGTTTCCTGGGTGGAGCTGTCATTTGCACCGTCTATTACTGTACATTATGCAGCAAAGGCTGAGATAATTATATCACATTGTACTGATTCTAGAAAAGTCCCTCAAGGGTTTTCTTAGGTACTCTTTTAAACTTCTCTCATTATTTCACTGTTTCAAAATGGTGTGAAACCGGCCCTAGCTCTTTCTTAAGGAGCCCCTGCCCCAGCCAGCTCCAGCTTTACGACCCTGCCTGTCCGCATCTGTCCGAGAGTTGCCCCTTCTTCTCCCACCCCCTTGCTGTGGGACCCCCAGTGCCCTCTCTCCCGTCTCCACTTCCGCAGCTGTTCACTGATGGGTTTCCGTGGTGACGGCGGGACTGCAGTGAAGAAATAGAGGAGGAGAGAATGAACATGGAGGGAGCAGTAGCACCCGTTATTCAGTCAGCAGTAGTAACATTCCGGGCATGCGGTTAGGCTCTTCACATAATCTCGTTTAAGCACCATGTGCCTTGACAAATACATAGGGAATTGTTGTTTCCATTTTGTGGGTGAAATGAAGTCTCAGAAGAGTTTTGTACTTTGCACACACCCGTAGTCATACAGTGAGCGAGTGGCAGCACCCACGGGCGACCTCCACCGAGGAACTCCTTGTTCGGCAGGGGTTCGGGAGGGAGAAGGGACTGAGTGAACCACTGTGGATGGGCCAGGGGAGAGAAGCGTGGGCAGCGTGTCAGGTTGGGGTTTGAGTACACAGGAGCATCGTTCCAAATGATTGGTTCCCACAGCTTACTGTGGGTTAAATGGGCTTTTGTGAGCTAGTCACAGAACTCAGCCAACATTTATTAAGTTATTACTCAGGAGAAATGTGTTCTGAGTTCCGAGCAACTTGCTTGCAGACAAACATTAGGAACACAGTCGCTTTCAAATCGAGACTTGCCTTATCGCGAAGCCTCTCGCGCAGTCCAGGGTTCTCTCCTGTGCTGTGCTTCTCCAATGGCAGGTTTTTGTTAATGCATTTGTTAGACTAATACTCTAGTTGTAGAACCATTGAAAGAAATACATTTTCTTCACTTTAGAAAATCTCTTAAGAACCTGTCAATTAGCATGAGTTTGGAAGTGCTTCAATGTTTTGTTTGATTTCCAGAAACCAGGCTGTCTCCTGCCATGTGGTTTTGTGGCTGTTGGCATTTTAATGGCGTTTTTCCTGCTGGTTCAAGCCTGCCCGTGGACTTACTACGTGTATTGCCTGCTGCCAGTGCCCATGTGGTATGCGGTTGCGAGAGAGTGAGTAACGCATCTTGCTGTCTTGTTTTTCACTTGACTGTCAGATAAATCTGTATTTAAAATGCATTGGATTTCTGTAGCGTGAGCCATCAATGATATTTATAATACCCTCAAACTTCCAAATCCTTTCACTTCATTTGTAGCCGCATACACGTTGCATATAAGTATCCCTTTTGTTTTACCTTTCCTTTACAACTTCATCTTTGTTTCCTTAGGGGAGCATTCACCTTGCTTCCTTCTCTGTGTGTCTTTCATAAGAAAAATTGGGAGTAAAAATAAAGTAATTAACGTCTGCTGTGCTATGCCAGGAGTAGCTCACATTTTGAACTTACCTCAGTTTCTAGTGTCCGGTTGTGGTTCACAAAGAAATTTGCACTTTTCCCATACATTTTACTCTCCTTTCCTAGCTATCATGTAAACCTAGATGAAGGAAAGTCTGTATTAAATCAGGTCTGTGTGTGCACACGTGATCAGTGGGAGTTATGCTGTGGTTCCACCTTTAAGTGGCTCCTCACAAGCTGTGCTCCAGGGTTTCTTACCGCTGCAGCTGGGCTGGTTCACATTCGAGCTGTAGATCTTGATGATTTCTGTATTTGCACAGTGATCTGGAATTTAAGCTCGGTCTTGGGCGCCTGGGCATCCTCGGAGCAAGTCAGCCCCGCACACTGACTGGGAATGAGAGCCCAGAACAAGGGTGTTTTCGGGGGTGGCCAGCACGTCTGTCCTGACACGGTCAGTGCGTGTTCTCACTCTCACTTCTGTCAGCCCCAGCCTTGACCGCCTCTTCCATCCTTTACAAAGGGTTAGTATCCAACATATTAAAATATCAAGAATAAGAATTAAGGAGTTTAAAGTATCAACATTTTAAAAGATAAGGCATGGTGGCACTGGCAAAAAAAGCATACTGTTCTTCATCTGAATGGAATGGGGCTGCTGGACGTACATATTTAAATCAGATTTTTTTTTTAGTGTCATTTACTGTGTTTTAAAATTGTCAGAATGAAAGTTTTTATCCTCAGAAAATTCTGTTCTACTACAGAACCCTGAGTGGTTCTGCAAGAATAAAACTTCTTATTCTAAATTTTTTTAAATGGAGTAAATGACACTAAAAATGATCTTCTACCTGATTTTACAAAATCACCTCTTGTTTCTCTGTGCTTGTTCATGATTGTGAACAAAAGGAACATTCTTCTCTTGCCTGGCGTTAGCTTTGTTTCCTGCTTGCACCTTAATAGTTTTGATATTGTGTAGCCATTGTTTCAAAACAGGAAAAAGGTCATAAATCCAGTGATACTGACATCTTATAATTACCTACTTAATAATGCACTACAAATGCTAAAAAAAAAATTTCCAGTCGTGAAATATAAAATGTACTCAAGTATGTAATACATTTTAAATTGTTATGAATTCATATTTAATTATAATCACTATATAATTAGTGACATCTTAAATGGGTTTGGAAAAGGTTATTTAGCTCAGTAAAAAAGTGCAATTAAGATTTATTTTCCCCAGCCCTGGCTGGTGTAGTTCAGTGGATTGAACACTGGCCTGTGAGCCAAAAGGTTGCTGGTTTGATTCCTGGTTAAGGCATGTGCCTGGGTTGTGGCTGCGTCCCTGGTAGGGGGTGTGCAGGAGGCAACCGATTGATGTTTCTCTTGCACATCAATGTTTCTCTCCCTCTCTTTAAAAAAAAGGAGGGGGGACTTACTCTACCCAGATAAGGAACACCTATCTTTATTTTATTAAGACAGTTGAGATTTCCATAAAAGATTAACCTTGGTGAACTAAAAATTGTTTTCCGGTTTTTGTTCATTTGGTTTCATCATATTTTATTTCTGATATTCTATCTGTAACTATATAAATATAGGTATGGTTAAATTAAGATCAAACAAGACTGATTTATTGTCATTAATTTAGAAAACAAAATTTTTGTGATTATTATCAGAAATTACATTTTTTCTCTAAAATACTTACAGGTTTCATAAAAAGATTTAGGTCAGTAAAGCCATTAAAACAAATCTATTAGAGAGGCCCTTCATTTTAAAATAATCTGAATTGAAAATTTCCAGATTTTATAATTTTGTACAAAGTTTTTATTTTTTACTATTTTGGCCTACAAAAAGTTCAGTGTAGAGTATAAGTAATTTTTGTTGTTGTTGTTAAAGATTTAATTTATTTATTTCTAGAGAGGGAAGGAAGGGAGAGAGAGAGAGAGAAACATCAGTGTGTGGTTGCTGGGGACTGTGGCCTGCAACCCAGGCATGTGCCCTGACTGGGAATCGAACCTGCGACGCTTTGGTTCGCAGCCCGTGCTCAATCCACTGAACTACGCCAGCCAGGGCGTTTTTTTTTGTTGTTGTTTTGTTTTCATTTTGAGTGTAAGTAATTTTTTTATAAATAATCTTGCTAAACAGATACCAAGTTATTCAAGACTTTGTCACATCACTGTTGACCTTGCCCCCGAGTCACCTTGTTGGATACCTGTTAGCCTATACCCTGGGAATTGAAGTATTAGTAAGTAATTTCCCACATCACAACATGTTCATATGTCTTCCACAGATACGTAACTCCTCTGAAATGACCTCACCTTTTATTTCTCCTTTGGAATGCAATGCTAGGTGCTCAGTTTTTTCTACCGCCACATGCTCACTGTTGGACTTCTTGTATTTGCCGGCTGGCCATTTATCACTCCGCTGTGGACTCAAGCAAAGGTATCAGCACGCATTTTGACCCTGGACACTTTAGTGGCTGCTTTGTTTTGATCCGTCTTTACGTCAGGGAAGTATTCATTCTCAAAGAGAAGGGTGGAATGTGCCCTCACAGGGAGCCTGGTCCTGTGGACAGGGCCGCTGAGGCTGCTCTAAGGTCTCAGTGGTTCACAAAGACTTTTGTCTCGGAATGAACCTGTCACTTGGTGGCCGAAACATTCAGGAAGCAGAGCTGCTGTATCCTCTCTGATGCTCTCGCCAGATGGCTTTGGCCTCGAGTATCTGAGTGGCGGAGCGTGGAGCAGCAGGGGAAAGCCCAGAGCGGCACAGTGGCCAGAGGGCCGTGCCCAGAGCTCCATGCAGACGCGCCACCTCGCTCCTGGTCCTGAGCCACCTCTGCTTTTTTCTGAAGAAGTGTGTACTCATGATAAATTACTTTTAGATATAATTACTCCTGATTTTTTTCTTTCAACTAGATAGGGAATTACATTGTGCTTCTACAAGGAATACACTCATGTTTCCAGTTTGATACTTTTTGATGGAGGTAGCAAAAAGAGAGAAATATTTTCTTTCTACCCTGAAAACTTGTAAAATTCCTCAGTGGGACTATTGACTTGTTTTTGTTTAATCTGATTACAAAAGCATTTTTGCCAATTTTCCTCCTGGGCTCAGTCATTTGTTTGTGATCACAGGCCAAGTTGCTTGTAGGTATGATCCGTATGCGGCACAGCAGGAGTTGAAGGGGCACTTGCCGCGGAACCCCAGGCCCAGGTTCAAATGCGCGCTGTTTCATTTACTGATCGCAGGCTGGTGCTTCCTGTACGGGAGCATCTCTGGGCTCACTTTCCTCGTCCGAACCTGTGGATAGTGTAACCTGTCTCCCAGGGTTGTGAGAATTGAGTAACTCATACCTAATAAACTCCCTGCGACTTAACTGATCCTTCACAGATAGTAACTCCATTACTTTTTAAAGTAAACAGATATAAGCCTTTGCGTTTTCCTTTTTGGTTCACGGCCGTGCAGTCCGTGAAACACTGAAGACCGTTTTCTCTACCATATTTGTCTGACAATACCTTTCTTTTACATTTCAGAGCGTCTCGCTGAGTTGGATTTTCTTCTGTCTGCTCCTGGCAGTGTTCCCACTGATGCCTGTTGTAGGGCGGGAACCAGACGTCTTTCTCGTGTACGAACAGTATTTTAACTTCTTTTCTTTTCAATACAGTTGTTCTTCTCAATCAGCACTATGAAATATGAACCTAATCCTGACCATGAGTTTAAAATCGCATGAGCAAACTGAAAGTTAAGATACTAATATCAAACCATCAGTCATAATTCTGCCCCAAGCTCTGAGAGGCACTACCGTCCCTGTAGCTGCTTCTGGTCCTTCACCAGAAGGGCACTTACCAAACAGTGACAACTTAAACCACCGCCTCCAGCCCCACCCCAGCGCACCCCCCAAGGGTGCAGAAGCTTCCCTATCCTTTGTCTACTGGGGAATCTGGAAAAGCTTTCATAGGAAAAGATGTTCTGTTGCCACAACAAAAAGGTTGAAAAGCCTTTGGTGTAGTCTCTGTCTCTGCCTTTGTGCAGGTCCACACTTCCAGTCCTAGAGAAGTGAGATTCCCCCTCTAACCCGAAGGTAAAGATCTCCAAGGGAGCGAGCTTCGGATTCCTTCACAGCTTCCCCTCATTTAGTACTGTAACTGTTAGCAGGTCCTGGATACCGTCCCTGAATGATCCATGAGGCTGTCCTGTTTAGTTCTTCTCAAGAGATCCAAAATATCTGCGAAGTAATTGGTTACCTTTCCTTTAAATTTTCCTTTTAAATTATTATCAGGTAATTTGCTGGCTGTGTGTATGTGCGTGTGTTTTGGCAAGCTGAAAGATCATTATTTCATGTAACATTTCCTCATTCTCTAAATATATAATCGTTATTTTCTTTAGAACTCTGTACAAGCAATATTTTTAATATTTTAACATAGTCTTTAATAGATTAGGTAATGTCTTTTTTAATTGAAGGAAGATTAATTAAATGATATTTTTAAGTACTGTGTTAATTTTAAAATATGTATGAATTAACATAGTAATCTCATTGCTGTGAGAATACCAATATGGAATAGATCAGGAATTATTCTAGGAAGTCAGTTAGCCAAGTCCAATAAAGTTGTATTGCATTCTAAGACCATGCTAAGACTTATTTTATCAGTGTTACAAAGTAAGAACATTTTGCAGCGTCATGAACTGGAGTGAGAAGATGAATTGAAATATTTCCCTTTGCTTCTTGCTTCCTTTTGCTCTGTGAGCTCTTCCGTTGTCTGAAGCCCCGTCCCCTCCTCTCACCAGCCTCTGCCAGCCTGTCTTGCTCAAAAACTACTGATGTGGGTGAGCAGAATTTATCCTGTGCTACAAGGAAAAGATACTGTGTAAATGGTCTCCGTGGAAATTTACCGCCGGCATGTCCCAGTGCAGACGGGGTCGGTGGTTAAAGCCTGGGAGCCCGACCTCGTACTTTTAAAGACCGCGGTGTTTCCCTCCGCGTTTCCTTCTCCGTTCACACTCCTCTGACGGCGTGGTGTTGGTCTCCTCGGAGCTGCATCCGCACCCGTTTCCACTCCTGGTTCGTGGGGAGGTTCCGCCCTCCACTTGATTTCTCACGCCAGCTCACTTCCTGAGAAGGTTACAGTGCTGGGTGGGCATGCAGACGTTTTAGGTTAACATGAAAGGGAAAAGCAAAACAGTACACACCAGCTGTAATATCCCCATTGCTTCAGTTGTCTCCAGTAAAAACGTATCTGCCAATGCATTAAAATACCAAATTATTTTTTTTAAAAAGGAAAGGAAAAGCAAAAACAAATCATCTTGATTATACAGGCTATTTTTCCCAAGTTTGAATGTAATTCACATTGAATGTGTTACTCCTTTTCCCCTTATGATTCTCAGAGAGAGAGTTAGAAAGTGAAAGCAAACCGCAAACAAAGAAGCACTTTCCTGGGAGCCCGCTCTGCGTTCTCCTGAGCGTGGCCTTTGCCCCGCCCTCAGCTCTCCGACCCTGCCAGGCTCCAGCTCTGGTCCCCCACGTAACTTTGGTTGTCCCGCGTCACTCAGATTTCTAGGGGGTGAGAAAGAGAGCTGAACATTAGCGCCCAATTTCCTTGGTATTTATTTCCCCCAACTTCCGGAACCACACTGCACCTGGTGTTCCGGAAGACGTATAATCTGTCGTTTTATCACCGTCCGGATGCCTCCCCCTGTACCACCTTCGTGACCTTAGCCGGGAATGGCCCAGGACAGCAGCTAGGTGGATGATGTAAAGCAGGAATACCATGAGTTAAAAATGCACGTCCTTTTTGTATAAGGGCTCATAGTTAAAATATGTGTGTTTTAATACTGTTTAGCTATCTTTTACATTGTTTTCTATAAATTTGTCCAAGTCAGGATTGCAACTGTGGTAGTTGGTATGCACAAAAGTTTTAAAAATCAAATTCTAGAAATAAAGTAAAAATATCTAAAAGGTGTAAGAAGCTACAAATAATACTACCCCTACAGTACCTTTATGCTAAGATTTTTATTCCTATTATGCCTCTGTATCCATTTTACTACCTCATCTTGATCTAGCCAAGCGACCAAGAGCTTCCCCATCAGAACAGAGTGTTTTCACCTGCTGTGTGTTCAGTGAGCATCAGAAGCAAACCTGAGACTGTGATTGTGTTTCCAAACAGAATGTGTGCGGGCCTGCTGCTGCTTCTGCTGTCGCTGTTTGTTGGAGCATCTCTCATAAAAAGAAAAGACGGTTTTGTAAATGAAAAGCTGTTGTTACATCTATCACAGGTTAGTTACAGGTTGTCAGCCCCGTCTTATACTGATGACATGCCAAAATGTCTGTTATGGTTGCATTGAATTAAGCTGTTCTTAAGATGCCATCCTGCATAAGCTACCCAGTACCCACTAGCTAAGAAGAGAGTTTTCGGTTTAAGATATCACTCGGGACATAGAAAAGGAGAAGAAACATTTTGTCAAGGGTCCTATGAAGCCACCGGAGTGTGTCTTTCATGTGAGAAGACACGTGATGGGCTTTTCAGGGAAGCCCGCAGCAGCTGTGCCAGAGCCCGCCTGTGACCACACGCACTTGGACGGTGAGCATTTCTGGAGCCCGCTCGTGGGAGTCGGGAATGTCATGCAAACATTCTCGTGGGCTTTATTAGAAATGCCCTTGGTGTGAGGTAAATCCGCTACAAAACTCCCTTCCACATTGACTTCCTTCATTTCTGTCGGTTCCGGTACTGTAGATTATATTTCTTGTTGATTCCAAGGTCATATCTTTTTACATTTTAACATCTCTGAGATGAAAATGTGTCTGACACTCGAAAGGGTTTAGGGTTGTGTCATAGCTTTGTTGACAGCATTTTTTCTTTCTGAATCCACAGAAAATGTAGGAGTAAATTAAATGCAGCTCTGGGATTTGGTGGTGAGGTTGCTGATTTGACCTCTAAGAACTGTACCCTGTCCACAGCCGTAACTTGGCTCATTTCTTAAAATGGCAGTTAAGGCACTAGTCCAGGGGTCAGCAGACATTTCTCCGCGGAGTCAGATTGTGAATGTTTTAGGCCTTAGGGCCGTACAGAGTCCTGTAAATCTGCATCCCTACCATTGCGGTGCAGAGGGCGCTACAGACAACACCAAGATGAACAGGAGCGCCCGCTATCCAGTTGGGCAGCATTTCGAAAACCAGGCCCCAGGCCTGTAAGCGGTAGTTTGCCAACTAGTCTAGTCCCTGAAGGGTGTTGCACTCTCTGCGTTCCCAGCACCGTGTGAATACTCAGGCGCAGGTCCGAGTTGAACGAATAAGTGGGTGTGACGGTGGTGACGGCCAGAGGTGGAGGACGTGAATCAATACACTGAACTGTACACAGCCCACCCCCTGCATTTCCGCGACTCAGGAGAAGGTCAAGGTTAATGATGACTATTCCCAGGTAGAAACCGTGTGATAACATATGCCAAAACACCCTTAAAAGTGTAAAATGCCCCATTTTATGCTTGTGAAGAATGACCTTTGCCTAGTACAAGAGTCCTAACTCTCAGCCTTGGCCATGAGTAGGTGAGCTGATCCCATTTCAATGGCAGTTTTGCCAGATTGCAGCTGTTCAAGCGCTTTGTGAAGCCGTCAGTCTCTCGCCACGTCCTGTCTTCATTCGCATGGTTTGTGCTTGTCTGCAGATGCTGAGCACGGCACTCGCCATGTACGTTGTGTACAGCACCTACGATAGTCTGCTGCAGAAACGAGGGCTTCCTCTCGCCAACCAGATTGCCAGCTGGGCGATACTAGGTGAGCGGGCAGTCGAACCGAGTGAGGTGACTTTACGTCAAGTCCTAGTTCAAAGTGACCCATTTACATCTTTATTATTGTTATTGTTACTGAAAGACATAGTTTTGTTTCAGGAAAATAATAATGAGCTATTATTTCTATCTCTTGCTGGCACTTGACCAAGAAAATTAGAACTTTTATGAGCATTCATGTATTTGTAAGAATTACTTGTTAAACTATTTGTGACCTGAAAATAAGTCTGTACATTTGTTAACATCTGATGAAAATCTAAGTGTCTCCAGAATACAAAATTATACTTTGTTTCCCCCTCCCATGCAAATAACAAGCCATCTCTACCGAGAGACTCTTCAGACTGTCAGACACCTTTCTCGTTCAAATGCCTCCCCGGAGCTGGCGTTCATCCGGAAAAGTCTGGTGGTCTCATCTCTGTCGTGATGGCTACAAAATGATGTTTTAGCTGTAACGTTCCTGCCGCATTTACGGAAAGACCTGGCATTCTGCTATGAGAGTCCTCCTTCCCTCACTCATTCATTCATTCATTCACTCATCTATTTGTTATGGTGGGCTCAGGAGCTCCTATTCTTTCAAAGATTCATAATTCATCACTGTTGATACTTTGGTGTTCTGATTGTCTCAGACTTGGTCAGAGAGAGCTCCTTGAGGCTAGCTTGTAAATAGGCCCCCCAATTTTTTTAAGCACCTTTTTATCTTCTGGCATTAAGAAGATGTATACCTTATAAGCCTTACTTTATATCCACCCTACTATGGTGTATGATTCTTTTCGAGTGCTGTTAAATTTGGTCTGCTACTATTTTGTGTAGAATGTGTACATCTGTCTTCATTGTTCTGTTGAAGGGACGTTGTTCTACAGTTTCTTTCTCGTAGTGGCCTCTGGCTTTGGTGTCAGGGTGATGCAGGCCCCCCAGAATCATTTCAGAATTGTTCTCTATTCAGTTCTTCTTGGAAGAGTTTGAGAAGGATTGACATTAATTATTTTTTATTTCTTTTAAAGATTCTTTTATTTATTTTTTAGGGAGAGGGGAAAGGAGGGAGGAAGAGAGGAGGGGAAACATCAATGTGCAAGAGAAACATCAATCTGTTCCCTCTTGCTCGCCCACAACTAGGGATCCGGCCCGCAAACCAGGCGTGTGCCCTGACCAGAAATCGCACCTGCGACTTTTCGGTTTGCAGGATGTTGCTCAGTCCACTTAGCCATACCAGCCAGGGTGGCATTAGTTATTTTTAAATGTTTGGTGGAATTCACCAATGCAGCCATCTGGCCTGGGCTGCTCTGTGTTGGGAGGGTTGTGATTACTGATTGCATCTCCCTGTTGTTCGTGTGTTCAGGGTTTTGGATTTCTTACCGAGTCAGCCTTGGTAGGCTGTGTGTTTCCAGGAATGCACCCATTTATTTTAGGTTATCCAACATGGTGGCGTGTAATTGTTCGGTTGTCTCTTGGGACCCTGTGTATTGCTGTAATACAAGAGATACACAGAATTAGGTCGTTTATTTGAGATCTTTCGTTTATCTTGGTGCATGCATTTATCGCTGTAAACTTCCCTTTCAGAGCTGCTTCCACAGCATCCCATAGGTTTGGGTATGTTGGGTTTCTACTTTTGTTTCGAGAGTTTTTAAAAATTTCTCCTGATTTCTTCAGTGACCCAGGGACTCTTCAGGAGTGTATTATTTAATGTCTACACATATGTAGATTTTCCAGCTTTCCTCGTGCTGTGATTTCTAGTTTTATACCATTGTTGTCAGTGAAGGTACTTGGTGTGATTTTAGCAGCCACCTTAAATCTGCTAGGGCTTGGTTTGTGGCCTGTGGCACAAGCGCTCTGCCCTGGAGAGCGCTCCAGGCGCATCTCAGGAGAGTGTGCGTTCTGCGGCTGTGGGGTGGAGTGTTCTCTGGGTGGCTTGGGGTGCACTTGACCTGTCGGCATGTGGTTGAGTCTAACGTTTCCGTGGGGATTTTCTCTACGGGCGGTCTGTCCATCGCTGCGGATGGTGCACTCACGTCTCCTCCTCCTGCTGTTGTATCGTTTGTTTTTCCCTTCAGATCTGTTACCATTTGCTTAATATATTATGGTGCGTGTGTATGTATGATGGTTGTATCTTACTGACTGACCCCTTTACCATTACATAATGCCCTTCTTTGTGCCTTTTTACCGTTCTTGGCTTGGAATCTATTTTATCTGATAAAACTCTTGCTGCCTTTTGCTTTCTTTGGTTTTCACTTGCAAGGACCATCTCTTTCCGTCCTTTGCTTTGAGCCTGTGTATGTCCTCACATCTGAAGCGGGTCTGCCCCCTGTAGGCTGGGCATACAGTATCTTAAACACGCTGTTCCCTCCTCGGGGTCAGGAGGTCTGGGTCCGAGAGGATGCCTACCGCGTGGTCCAGGGCCTGGAATCGCTGACTCGTAGGTGGGCCAGCAGTGTTCCCCGAGGTCTCCTGCAGGCACTGTTTGTCAGAGCTGGCTGCGGTGCGCACTTTACCACCATGCTCCGACCCACAAATGGGTTCTGTGCTGTGAAGCTGGTCCTGACTTTGGTCATTCAGAATGGAGGCTCTTACTTCTCCTCTAGCACCTCATCAGTCCTTTAGACGAAAGTATAAAACGAGGATAGAAAATACAGTTTTACAGAAGAGGTCTCGTTTGAACTAGGTTTCTGAGTAAGAAATATTATGTTATTTCTTTCTATTAAAATATGTATCATTAGAACCACGTATCTGAAAAAATTAGAAGCTATTTGTGCAAGGGTATTATACATATAACCTGCATGGTCTTAACTTTTGCAGTGACTTGACTCGGAATGAGATTGTCTTCACATTTAACTCAGTAGATGCTGACTAGTAACCATAGCAGCAGCGAACAGTTGTCCAGCACCCACTGAGCCGCGGCACTGTGCTCAGAGAGCGCTGTGTAGGTGCAGCTGCTTCAGCCCTCACCCACCGCCTTTCTGTGCCGTCTCTACTCGACGGATGGAAGTGCTGCTCACTTGTTCACAAACTTGCCCCAAAGTTGAACACTCAAGAAGTGGCTGCGGCAGGATTCCACCCCCCGTCACCTGTCTCCCTTTCCAAGAGAACTGAACACCCCGCGCGTGGCCATCCTAACTAGTGCGTTAGGGAGCCGAGTGCATTTCCAGCCCCCTCTCCTCTCACCTGTCCTTCTCTAACGGAAGTGCCTGCTTACTTACGCTGCAGGGAATGGTTTCCCTGTTTGTTACGATTCTTCCCATTACAACTCTCAGTCGCAGACTTCCTAAGAAGCGCACTGCAACTCAGCAGAGGATTTGCTGTGGGAAAGCTTGGAGGAGGCAGGGGTTAGGGAAAAAATCAATTTCTGAGGAGTGAGTGGTTTCTGAACCAAATGCCTAATTAAGAGAAGAGTTGATGAAACTTGAATAACACTTTTTATTATTTACATTAGAACATGAGTTTCTCATTTAGGAGTTAATATTACAGTGAGTGAGACTGAACATAAGTTGAGAAGATCTGAGCCCAAATCTGGTTAAAACAATGAAATGTCATTTTAATTAAAAATATGAAATTGGAAGTTTCTTACAGAAATAATGAGGGCAAATATAGCCTTCTGTTAAACAGTCAGGGGCACATGGGATTGTAGATTGTTTAGAGCTTCTAAACTCACGAATGCCAGGTGCCTCGGACTGACCTCCCCCGTCTGTCTGTCTGTTTCCTCACAGCCTCCTCCTTTGTCCTGCCCCTGCTGAGCCCGAGGGGCCTCTTGGAGCGGTTATTCAGCATACTTGTCTCCTGGATGTCGACCTACCTCCTCCTAAGCACAGGGTACATGCTGTTTTTAACATTTCATTTGCAGTAGCAAGTTTTAAATGATGTATTGACATTTCTCCATGAGTATTTAACCTCTGGAAATGAAAATGTTGTGTAAATCTTGAGGACTAAATCATAAATATTTTCTGTTCTGTAAGAACTGTATAACTTCAATCATAATCTCCAGTTTTCTGTCTTATTCCTTTCTCATTACCCATTGTCTTTGTCTTTCTGTTTATTTTGTGAAGTTGCTAAAATGTCATTTTATTTCAGTATTAGAAAATTCTGATTATGAAGTTATTTTAAGTCTAAAACAGTGACTTAGAAGTGTTAGAAAAGCACGAGAAATAGAGGCAGGAGGAACCAAATGATCTGATCCAAGTGCCTTTATTTGATCCGTGAAGTGAGGCAAGAGTGGGGTTTTTAAGAGAAAAAGCGTGGGGTTTGTGAGGGGCTGTGGAGGGGTTAGTCTGTTGTACTTCCAGGCGGGGCCTCAGGGTTCCAGGACATGAGCCAGGACAGTGCGTCAGGTAAAGGGCCAGCTGTTCCCAGGCACAGGAGGGTCAGTCTGACCACCGGCCATGGTGGCTGGCGCCAGGTGTCTGTTGTGGGAGGTGGGAGAGTTTCGATGGAGCCGTGGGCTGCCAGGCAAGTCGGGACAACTGAGTCATGGGCAGTCCAGCGGGTGGAAAACTGGCCTGACTGGGTCTTAGCAGTCTGGCAGGTTGGGGAGCTGACCTGACCCTTTCAAGAAGAATTTTAGGTTTGGTTGCATTTCTTTTATGTACTTTATGCTTTGATTTATTCATTCTTCTTTGAATTTAGTATTTTCTCCTTATTTTCACTGTGATGTATACCATAGTGCAAATGTTCCTTTTGATTCGGAAGGCTTTTAGCCTATTTTCCCAAAGTCAGAGGATGCATTTTCAAGATTGAAATTTTCTCGCAGAAGAAAAACAAACACTAGCAGCTGATTTGGGGTGGGCCCTGAAGCGTTCCCTGAACTCAGTGAAAACAGTGACATGTATCCTCCTGTCTCCTTAGAAGAAGAAAATGCTTCTCTCTTCCTGAGTTTCACTTCATCCTTGCTTAAATTTTTATGAGGATGAGAGATGTGCACATTGTGACAAACACCAAACAGAATCGACAAACTGAGTAACCACTGCTCGCACTTCGGCCCAAAGGGAGGATTTGGTTTTAATTAGACTAAACCTAGGGGTTGACCATAGTGCTGCCAGCAGGTCATTCCCACATTAGATCACTTTGTAAAGCTATTTTGGGTCCAAGACTTGGGTTCACTTTCAGAATTAGAGGGCTGTTCTCAAATCTGCATGGTAGACCCTCACATCCCAGGAATTCCTGGATTCCCCAGATGGGAGACGATCCAGTGGGTGCTAACCCTCCCTTTCTGACCGGAGCTCCCCACACCTCCGGTCCTTTCATCTCTCTTTGTGCGCACCCATCCGGGCACCCAGCAGTGAGATGTCGTAGGAGCCGCCTGCACAATGCACCACTTACCTAATAAGGTCTTCAGGTGGGCTTGCTTTCAGACTTAGAATTTTGAATTTCCGAATAAAACTTGAAGCCTATCAGCTTATTCTTCTCACTCAAGAGTGACAAATATAACGAGACCCTACAACTCTTTACCATGTTCCACTTGTTGGTGGAATTATAGAATAAATAATTTAGTTATAATCAAACTCTATCAGTGTATAAAATGTATATATGAATTAGAACATGCAGAGTTTTTAGTCTAGATGAGAAATTTGAATGTAAAACCATTTCTGTTCTAACCTAGCATTTTAGGATGACACATAAGTTTCATTGAAGATCACACCAGAGGCTGCCTTAGGAAGCCAGTGTTGGAGACGGGTCAGAAATTGCGTGTTCTACACGGTCACTTCGTAGGTTTTAAAGCACTAGATAGATTTAGAGGAATGTGCGGCAGATTAGAAAATACAATAAATGCAAACGCAGGTCTGGTTTGCGGGATTAAAAGTTAAGGAGGGGAAAAATCGATGATTAAAGTTGAATTTTGAGTGAAAAAGTATTTCATAATGTAGAGTGAGTTAGTCCCATAACGAACATGCGGGATAAGCATTATAGTGTTTTAAATCATCAATTTAATTGTCATCACAGATACCAAAACAGATTATACTAAGTACATTGGATTTAAGAAAATATAAAAAGTGAAAATTCACACCTAAAATCAGAATACTGAGTGTGACCTTACTGAATTTTTAGTAAATATATTTTCAACATTAGAAAGTATATTTACTTTCGCAAAAACATTCAACAGAGGTAGCCCAAAACAGCACAGTCCAATAATTTCAATTAATACTCTTTTTCATTGTCAGATCAGTTTTGCAAAACGTAGTCCACATGCCATCATTTCATGTCACTGTCTTAGGCAGCCTGGCAGGTTCTCGGTGGAAACTAGTGCATGGTCGGAATTATAGGATACTTAAAAGAAGTGCAGTTTTATTACTTTACAGCAATACAGTAAAGTAATCCTAAGTGCTTACTAACAATGCATCCTTGATTTTATGAACAAAGAAGATTTAAATTATTTTATGCAAAGGGAAGCTATTCCAATACTTGAAAATAATTTTAAGTTGGTTAAAATTTCCCTCTGATGTTTTGTTTGTATCATCCCTTCACATACTCCGATACAAAACTGAATACCTTTTCAGCCCTGTCCCTCTGCACAGAGGCCGAACTAGGAGACGCCAATTTAGTATCATTTTGTCCTGTACACTGTGAGCCCACAATGCCGTGTTACTGGTGCTCCAGCGTATTAATTCAGATGTGCAGACTTTACACAAGACACTGATTGTCTGAAGAAATGAAGTCCCAGAGGAAGGTTGTCTTCATTAGATTTGTTCATCTGCGTTTCACAAAAGGAAGTAACCGTGGTTTATAGTTCTTGAGAGGAAGTCGGTAGCACTATTTCTAGAACTCTGGAATTTAGGTTTTGTATACTAGGGAAGAATCAGTGCCCACGTAACTGCCGCTGTGTAAAAGTGCAGAGTCCTCTTTTACTCCGAGTCCACATCTTCCGGATTCAGCTCATCAGCAGCCGTCATTCTCTTTCACGTGGCGCAGGCCTGAGCGCTAGACAGGCCTCCAGGCAACACGAGGACGGCCCCCCAGGCGGGCCAGAGAGTCCTAAGCCGCTGTAGAACTGCAAGCACCTTACTGTACAGTGTCAGCGATTACAAAATGCACCAGTGACGTCGCTGTGTGTTCACCTGTGAGTTGTGTGGTGTGAATCGTGACAAGAGGAAGGGTTACAGCAGCGGGGCTAGACTGGTGCCTTCAAGGACTCAGAGGGGACTTGAACCCAGTTTTAAAGAGTGGCTAGGGTACAGGTACTCTAAATCTTTGTACTCTAAATCTATTCAATTATTTTTAAAAATCATTGTACAAATAGTATAATTACATTTTGGAGGTAGGGATAAAGGGGAAAATCATTTATTACCCCTGCCCCTCCTGTTGATGCTCTGGTATGTTTCCTTCCAGTCCTACTCTGTATTTGTCTTTTTAACATACTATCGACCATAGTTCATATGCAATTTTGTAACCTTTTTTTCCATTTAACATGATTTTAGAAATACTGTCCCATGGGGCTCATAGGCTTCCTAACCATTTTACTATATATTTAATATTCTGTGATGGGGTTACCCCTTGATTTACTCAGCCATTCCTCTGTTTTTGACCATTTTATTTATTTCCACTTTTTATTATCATAAACAATATTTTGAATTATGTTTCATGCATAAGCTTTTCCGTGCATTGGATTGCTTCGCTCGCGTCTCTGGTGCAGTGCAGGCAGGCTGTAGAGTGTGGGCTGTGCTGGCGTCCATAACTCGTGTCTTCAGAGCATTGCCGGCTGACACCCGCCCGACAGCCTGCGCGGGGGCCCTGCCACGTCACTGTCTGCACGGTGTTTGGTGTTCTCGCTGTAAAATAGGAGTACTGAGTGCTGTTTAAACAGGTCAGAAGTGCTATTGCTTCGTGTGACTCTCTGCACTTGTCAGACGGATGGTATTTGCTCGTGAGTGTATTGTCTGTCCATCGTGGGCATCTGAATCTTATATCGCAAGTGACCGTGCTGCTTTCTCAAACCTAAACCTTTCTTCCTTCTGCTGGGTCTTCAGTGTTTCATTCTGTGACCTGTGGTAGAGTTTAAAGCATTTCCTTTCTTTTCTTTCTCGAGTTAGGAAAATGGTACCATATGGAAGGAATAGAGTTCAACAGTTGAAAAAGTTGAAAGAGAAATAGAGGTTTTTAGGTTTGGGTTGGTTTGTGTGACTGTTTTGTAACTTCGAACTGGGTAACTCACTCACTCACTCAACCAGGGCTTGTGAGCTGGGCCTGCAGGCTGGCCACACTGACACAGAGGTTGGACAAAACTGCAGGGAGTGCACCGGAGGAAGCGGGATTAAACAGGATTAACCTGGGTGGTGCTTGGGGGATTAGAGGTGGGACCCTTGTCCCAGGCTGAGGTGGAAAGGACAGAAAGGCTTCTGTCACCGGGTTCTGGCCCGAGCAGGTCTCCTTTGTCCACAGCACACCCCAGCCCAGACGGGGTGTGCTCCACACCCACCTGTGGAGAGGAGGTGGCTTCTGTCCCTCCCTTCAGTCGACGGGATTGCTACAGTCGTGTGGGGCCTGTAGTGCGGTGTCTAATTATGTTCTCAGGGAGTTCCTGCAAGTGACAGTATTGGGTTGTAGTATGTGAATGTTTTCTAGATTCTCGATGCATAGGGTTTGCCTTCCAGAAAGTGTTTTCTGCCTACACGGAAGCGCTGAGGTTTCTCCTCTCAGTACAGTGTTGTCAACTTTTTTTTTAACTTTGAATAGATATGATAAGTGAATATAGTATCTTCCTATGGTTTTAATTTCTGTATTGGTTATCAGTAAGGTCAAACATTTTTATGTATCTATTGGCTCTTTTTCTATTGTTTTGGAGAGTTTTATATTCCTGTATGGCAGCCATTCTTTAAAAAGCTTGGGACCCGTGTCCTGTTCTTTGGTGCGGGTAGTAATGATTCCAGCTGGGGGCTGCCCTCTCACCTTCGCCTTATACTCTCTTTTTGTGTGTTGTCATCTACTTTGTGAGTTATTTTTAAATATCTCTACTGTCTTAAACACATCATGATCTCAAGACTTTATACATCTCAAAAAATGGTGTTGGAGTTGATATTTAAATGTTATTTTTCTTTCCTACTTTCTTCTTCTGGAAAGCATAGAAAATTTAAATTTTGTGATATTGTACCTTAGAAGTATTATCAGGATTGTTTAATTTTGAAAAAGCCCTCTCAGTATAAATTTGCCTTTTAATTTGTTTACATTTTTCCCTTTTATTTCTGCCTTCCCACTTTCACCGCACCCCCACCCGCCCCGCAGGTATGAAGCTCTCTTTCCATTGGTGCTGTCGTGTTTGATGTTCGTCTGGATACACATGGAACAAGAAAACCTACAACAGTCTGGTATTGCCTGTAAGCTGAAGGTAGCTTGTCAAAATCATTGTTGCATTTATTTGAGAATATTAAAATATTCTCCATTCCATAAGGAAGTTGCATTGTTATTTCATCATAACTTCTACTTAAAATTTTACGCTATTTAAGTCATTCGTAATTAAGTTAATAATTAAGCTAAACAATTAGTTTGTTAGGAATTTTTTAACTTATAACAGAAAAGCACAGTTTATTGTTTTATAGGCATTATATAGGATGGGCTTTTCTTGGAGATGGTCTGAGAACCACTGCTGTGAGAAAGGTTAGTGCAGGCGAAGGAATGCAGGAGGAGTGTTCTCCATTTTACTCTCCTCTGTCCTTGCAGCTGAGAATATTTATGTTGTCACAAATCAATTAATGAACTTGATTATAAGGTGACATTTATGTCCCCTGTGTTGTCATCCAAATCCAAAGTGCTTGTTCTGTCACCTTGGTGACAGTGGCCTCAGAGCAAGTCTCGGCCTGTTTATTCACCACCGTGTGCTTCAAATCGACTGAAAGCTAGTCCGAGCGGAAGGACACTTTCGTTATCCTGAGAGTTAGGTGGACGTCTCTTGCCTTGACTTTAGTACCAAGGTCATTGTGGGAAACTGATGATAGAATATTCACAGTTTTATTGAGGTCAGATAAAATGAATATTATAGAAAAACTCTTTCATAATTGATCTATCCTTAACTGGTTCCAGTTGAGTTTAAAGAGAGTAATTGATAATTTGGAATAATGTATTTCAATAAAAAGAAACTTTATTGAAGTATATTGAGTAATTACTGGTTTTTAATGTTCAGTCCTAGAATATTAAAACAATATATTTTGATCAGATTTAAGTAAATGATCACACTGTCCTCCATATTAAATAATTAAAACTTTAAAATTAAATAAATATTAAAAACTTTAATATTAAATTTAAAAGTAAGGTTCATTGGGTCATTTTTTAAGTTCTATATTTTAACTGAAAACAGGTCTTCCTTTTTCTAGAAAAGAGCATTAAAGAGCCCTAAGAACTCACTGAACAATTTAATCACATGGGGAGTGGGGGTGGGGGCAGTCTCCCTTTAAATTTACCCATGACCTTTGGGGGTGGGGGTGGGGGGGTCAAGCAAGAGTGCACCCATCTTGGAATTGAGTGACTTTCTATTTTACCAAAGGCAGAAATATTTTGCTTTTTTATAAAGAGGAAAGGATTCTCTACAAATAGAACTGACAGAAGAACAAAGAAACGAATAAATATTCAGTTTCATCATGCTTTTTAGTATCATGCCACACCTGGGATTGAGAAGGTCGGGACCCTCTGGGCAGTCAGGCCTTAGAAAAGTGAAGAATTATACAGGGAATTAAAAGTGAGGCATTTACATAGACTGAGAAAAAGCTCAGTTCTCACTTCAGTATCCTCATTAGCAACACATTTCATTTTTGGCAGACTGTATCAAGGTGTGATGAAGCTACAGGAGAAGACTCACTGCTGGTTTTTTGGTTGTTCACACACGGTGTCTTCCCAGCAGTTGTAGCGTAGACGTAAGGTTGCCCTGCGGGGCAGACGTACGTGAGCTGCCAGCACACACCCTCGTGCCTGTCGCCCGCAGGTCAGCAGCCTCCAGTTCTGCTGCAGCGCGGACGTGACCCGGTGCCGACCGCTCTGTCCGGATGACGTCCGAAGGGCCTTTTTCCTCGTATCCTTCATGTGGGCTTCTGGGTTGCTGCGACCTCCCACTCAATGGAGTGAGAGCACGGGGAAGGTGTTTCCTTAGAGGACATTAACCCCCCTCTCAACCATAATTTTCTCACAGTTCACATTTTTTAAAAACTTTGAAACTACTGAAAAGCAGAAGGAATGATATAAATAACAACATAAATATATATGTGTGTGTGTTTCTACCATCCAGAATATTAACAGTTAATATTTTGTCGTGCATGTCATACTGTTTTTTTTAAAATTAGAACATTTCAGCTGAAGTCAAAGCCTCAACTCCCAGCGCCAGTCTGGTCCCCTCGCCCGGAAGAGACCTCTGCCCGGGGTTTGGTCTGCGCCCTCTGTGTGTGTGAGCTTGCCCTGCACTCGTGTCACAGCAGCCGTGTCACACACAGGGTGTGGGTCACTTCTGAGGGGCACTGTGCGGAAGTTACTAGAACTAGCAGTTTGAAAGACGGTAGGGCAGAGCAAAGTCTGTCTTCGGGAAGGCTGGCCGACCCGCTTTAAGAGCTCACCGGGAGGTGCCTCCTTTGGACCTGGCGGGTGCGGAGCGGACCTCGCAGGCCGGAAAATGCGTGGGGCCGTGTTCTGCTCTGCCTCTAGCTCTCACTCTCGGTTTCCCCTTCTCTCTCCTTCCTCAGGCTCCTTCCACTCCGCATGTATGAATAAAACACTTCTTCCCGTGAACCCTGCATCCCCCTGAATTGTCACTTCCTGTTGTCTTTTCTGTTCTTTCCAAGCTCCTTGAAAGAAAAATCTGTAATTGCTGCCGATGTTCCCTGCCTGTGCGTGTGCTACGGTGCATCCTCGGCCCGGCACAGTGCCGCACACGGCGGCGCGGCACAGGCTAGCGCTCTGAGTGTTTGTCGTGCGTCTCTGCACAGGCCTTCCTCTCAGCGGGCGGCAGGGCTCCCCGCGAGCACACGCTGTGGTCTGCTCAGTCTTACTCAGCCGCTCGGTGGCATTCGCCTCCATGGATTTCTCTCTCTCTTTCCCCTTGGCTTCCAGGACGTGGCCCAGGTTCTCTTCGTAGCTTTTCGTATCGCCTCTCTTCTCCTTCACTCAAACTCACTCCCCCTCTGTCTGACCTCAAATGATGCTTTTCCCGGGCTCCATCATCAGCCTCCCCTTCTGCTGTGCCTGGGTAACGTCCTCCTCTCCCCAACTTGGACCGCTGCTCCTGCGAACACAGCTCTGAGGTCTGTTTCTTTCCCAGCCTTGACCCTTCTCCTGACCTCGAGAGCCATACTTCCAGCGTCTGCGAGGCGTCACCAGGTCTGTGTCCCACACTGACTACTAACCGCCCCCCTTTCCAGCGTCGCTCTCTGGCAAGCCTCACTGCTACTTGCATTGACACCCACCCCACCACCCAAGCCTTTCAACTCACTGTCATTTTTAATGGCTCCTTGTCCGGTTCGGAAGTCCCACAGGCTCTCCTCCTTCTCCATTTCCACTCCCACCGTTCCAGTTCAGCCTTCACTGTCCCTGCCGTGGACTCCTGCAGCGGCTCCCTCATTGGACTTCCTGCCTCTTAATTTTCTGTCTCTCCGCTGCAAATAACACTGTCACTGGTATTATTTCTATAGCATCCACCTAAAATGTTTGCTAGCTCTTCTTGGTCTCCACAATGAAGTTCAAGGTTTTTAATAAATTTGCCACCAGTCTGTGTGTCCTGCTTCATCATCTTTCGGTGAATATTCTTCAACGAACCCTGAGCTTTTATCACATCTATTTACCATTTCCTGACTGTGTCATTTATTTTCCCACTGTTCATCTCACAGCGCCTCTCATGCACTTCTGCATGTCACCACGGTCCTAGTCACCGTCTGGGCTTGTGGACACTGCATACTCTCAGGGCCAGGCTCCGCCTCTGACCCACACCTGACAGTGAGTGCTGGCTGGGTAGTTGATCGGTTGAATGGATGAAACCATGGTACGTTTAAGGCTCAAGTCACACCTGGAACACCACTTTTTCAGTGAAAGTTGTCACGATTCCTACTTCTTCTTTAGTGCTTTACACTGCTTTTGTGTGTGTGTGTGACAATAAAAGAGCTAACATTTATCAAGCCCTTTCGTGGGCCAGGCACTGTGGAAGTACTTTACTGGCAGTGAGTGCTTAGCCACCAATAGGCTGAATAGCTACTTTTTATTTCTGTACTAATACAAGTGTAAATTTAGGAAGGGTCAAAAAGATAGTCACCGTTTTCTCATGTCTCAGTCTCTATTGAGTTACTGTAAAACCTGATACCGTATGTCTTCGTGTGGGGGGCAGGCAGCAAGCACGTGTGAGCTGAAAGTGTCTGCCATGCGCACTGGGTCCACTTTCCCCGTTTGCAGAGATCGCTAGCGGCCAACTCCGGATACGTCATTACGTCAGAGGGGTCAGAGGGTGGGGGACAGTAGTCTTCCCGAAGTTACCGGTGGCAAGTGCGGATGACCTCGCAGGCCTCCGTGTTCTCAGGATGTTGCTTCCTCAGTCTGGTTCTCTCCAGATGCATTTCCAAGAAGATAAATGGAGCATTCATTTACAGCAACTTATGATCAGACGTACAAGTCAGAAAGCAAATCACCCTCATAGTAGAATAGGTATATCTTTTCTAAGTGAAAAGAAGTTTATATAAATTTTGTCTTGTTTTGACATTTCCTTAACTCTTTTTAGGTTTTCTTCTTAGTCACAGCATTTTTTGGAACCGGAAATATAGCTTCTGTTAACAGGTAATTTTAAATAAAAACAGTACATGTATGTATGTATATATAAAGCTCTCCAAAAAGTAATACAGTTGGGATTTTTGTACTTTTTATTCTGAAGGATATATTTTGGAGATTGGTATGTCTTGGCACATATACACCTACCTCATTCATTTTATTCATTTTTTTAATTATTATTTTTTTTAATTCTCACCCAAGAGCATCCTTAGATAGGGGAGGGAGGAAGAGGGAGGGAAACATCGATCGGTTGCCTCCGGTACATTCCTGTAAAACACAGACATGTGCCCTGACCAGGAATTGAACCTGCAGCCTTTGGGTTTATAGGACAGTGCTCCAGCCAGTGTGAGCCACACCAGCCAGGGCTTACCTCATTCATTTTAGTTGCTTCATAATGTTCCTCGATACAGTGTACGCTTTGTGTGTTAGTAAGTGTAGATTTCAGGAAACTCATTTGAACATCCTTTTTAGTAAACATTCTCTTAAAGTTAGTGTGAATTCTAAAATTTTTTCTTTATGTTGCCTCCTTAGCTTTGATCTTGCCTCTGTCTACTGCTTTCTGACCGTGTTCAACCCTTTTATTATGGGCGCTCTGATGCTGTGGAAGGTCAGTTCTCTTACTTTCTCAAGATACTGGTTAATGTGATGAGCTCGCTGTAACATTAAGATTATGTGACACTGTGTGACGTTAAGATTATATATAGTCTGTGACAAAGTCAAATAGCATGGAAAAAAGGTAGCTTCTCAGACACTGCGGAATGGGAGGTGGGACCGTCTGGCCCTTATTCTACAATATAAACTAACCTTTTTGCTCTACTCTGAAGCTCACTAACGTCAGAAGAGCAGGGGTTCTGTGTCAGTCCTAGGAAGTGCTGTCAAAGGTGATACGGCCTGTGGGTAGAGCAGTACCGATCAGAACTGCATAAAGTTCCCCCGCCCCACGTTCCCAGCCACGAGACTGTCCGCAGGTTGTAATCTTTTGTCATAATCCATGTACCCAGAACTGACTCATTCATTCAATAAATATGTCAACGGCTTACGTTCAGTACCATGCCAGTTACCAGCTGGGTGCTAAGGGTGCCGGTATAGGGACTAATGATCGGCTTGTCAGCGGTTCATACTCTCCGGTGGGATTTAATTCATGTGCTTTCCCTTCTTCCCTAGGGTCATGACGCTTGTCTTAGTCCCTCCACCACAGCGCCTGGCACAGTTTACGTAGTCAGTTCAGTTCTCCCTTGGAATCCGAGGGGGGCTGGTTCCAGGACACCCCTGCCTCCCACCACAGATACCAAAATCCACGGCCCTTGTGGAATGTGGACCATGGTGTGATATTTGTGTATAGCCTACACACAGCCTCTTGATTAATTCTCTCTAGATTATTTATAATACCTAATACAATGGAAGTGCTATGCAATTTGTTGTTCTAATGTTTTATTTGGGCAATAATGACAAGAAAAAAGTCTATATTTTCCTCATGGATATAACCATTGTAGGCCTGATTGCACAGTACACATCAGCAATAACAGAACTTTTTCCCAGAGTATTTTCAGCCCAGGGTCAGTTGAATTTGTGGGTACAGAGGGCCAACAGTATGTATTTATTTGAAAAAAGTAACTAGTATCTGCCAAAAAGCTGATTGCATTTCATTCCGATCACAGAAGTAGTGTTAAAAGTGTGTATCTCTTCATAGGATCCATGTCATTTTTTTTGTCACTGCACTAACACAATGTAATTTTAAGAAATGTTAAAAAGATGTTCATTGTCTCATGTTCCATTGGATAATGGATCATTGTAGGACATGTATTGCTTCCTTAATCTCAACTTACATTTTTTGTAGTGGTAGTTTTTTCCTCAGTCTATTAAAGACTGTGGGTCTTTACTTAAAAACAAGAAAAAAAGGAAGAAAAACAAAAGTTTAGATTAGAATGCTAGATCTTTAACCTGTCTCCTAATTCAGAGAGCTTTACTGACAATATACTTGATGCTTCCTTTGCCTGATGTGGCTGGCAGCACAGGTCCCCCAGGACTGTATTCTGGGCATGTGTCCTTCACTTGAAAATGAATATTATGCAGTCTTTTTAAAAATTCTTACTTAGTTATTTTTGGAGAGAGGGGAAGGAAGGGAGACAAAGAGGGAGAGAAACATCGGTCAGGTGCCTCTTGCATGCTCCAAACCAGGGCCTGGCCCACACCCCAGGCTTGTGCCCTGAACAAGAATCGAACCGGCAGCCTTTCAGTTTGCGGGGTGATGCTCCAACCCACTGAGCCATGCTGGCCAGTGCCTTGTGCAGTCTTGAACTTTTCTGTATCTTCTCACTCTCCTCTTTTTAAAAATTTCAAGCATATATATATATGTATTTTTTTAACTGGTCACTGGAAAGCAGTATTGCAAAATATTGTTAGTGTTATCTCTGGATTATGGATATTGAACTACTATAAATTTTACTTTACTTTTTGTGGGTTTTTTACACATTATTTTTACAATGACTATGAATTTTATAAACAAATCGGTATTAAAATAAATCTACCAAAAGCAATGGTAAAGCAGCTAAGTCATATTTATGGAATTATAGTATCAAATAACCAGATGGGTTAGGGATCTGCGAATCAGATTACCATAATTTATTTGATTTGGGCATTCTGTGCCTTTCACACCCTCTTGGAATCATTTGAACGTGGCCATCAATGCGAGTTAGAGGAACAAAGGTTTGTAATGGATGTTATTTGGAATGGGCATCTAGGCGAGTTACTGCTTATGCTGCCTGTGCTCTGGTGCGGGTTCTAGAGGCAGCCGCCCGGTTCCGCACGTCACCGGCGTTGTGGCTGTGTTTCAGCACTTACTCTTCACTGGCAGAGAGGTTCGTCTGAGGAACTGACACATTTCTGCAAACAAAAATGATATTTCAAAAGGCTGTTCAAGTGCTTCAGTGTGGCATCATTTGTTGTTCTTTTGAACAGATTTTAATCCCCTTTGTTCTTGTGATGTGTGCGTTGGAAGCCGTTCAGTTGACCACCCAGTTATCGTCGAAAAGGTAGGAGGAATGTGTGAGAACGTCGGGGTGGCCACTTCTTGGAAATGAGAGTGAGCATTTGAGGGTATTTCATGTGATTGCTATTAAGGCATTGTAACATATATTGTTTGTTATAAAAATTAGGAAAAAATACTTCACCCTTTAATCGGAGTTCAGTTTCACTGAGGAAGTCGGTAGATCAGGGCCTCGAGGAGACAACTGTGCTTTCCCAGCCTCGACGTGTCCTCAGACGGTCATTCAGGCCAGAGAAGAGCCTCCTCACAGCGCAGTGAGACACGGACACTCAGCTGCCGCAGTGAACAGCTCACGTGCGCAGATACGTCGGCGCCTACACAGCGAACGGGCACTGCCGTCCCCACTGTCTCGGGGAGGCTTGTTTCTTAAACATGCATTAGATGAACATGTGAAGATTATTTCATTTTGCATATTTTAAAATCAGCTATTCTAAATGTCAATAACGTAGTTTCTCGGTCGTGATTTCTACGCATTTGACAAACAAAATGGAAAGTATTCTTTCTGAGTTCAGGGGAATTTCTGGAGCAGTCAGTCTTAATCAGTGGAGCCTCTGGAAGAGAAGCTGTCAGCTCTACTAATTTTTTTTAGTGGAGTTGCCTCTACTGGAAAAACTGCCTCATCAGCACTGGACTTACCAGCCTCTCTGAAACACACTTGAGTTAAATATGAAATTACTTAGAAGTTCAGTTATAATTGAGTGAAACTGGCATATTCATTGCTGAAAGTAACTAATATTATCATAAATTTGCATGTTCTTCTTAATGAGTTTAAGCTTGAACTGGGTTCAGCATGTTATTATGCATGCGCCATAATAAAGAACAAATTTTTTCCCAGTTTAAAAATAGTAGAAATCTGGCTTTTAGTGTAATTTTGTGTATTGTTCAGGATATTTACATAAATTTAACATTGAAAGCATGTATAAATTATCAGTATCACATAAAAGATACTTAGATACAATAAAAACTGGTAACTAATGGTACTTTCACACTTATTAATGCTTGGATTCTTAGAAGAGATTTTAATTAATGTTTAAATGAAAAGAGCTGGGGATGTATAGAATGAGGAGTAGAAGGCTCATCAACATGTGTCTGTGCATGTATACATGTATCTGTGTGTGTGTACACGCCAGCGCGTTGATCTTAGACTTAGCCTTGGTGGGGAAGAGGGAGAGAGAGAGTTCGATTTGCCGTTCCACTTGTTTATGCAATGCAACCACTCACTGGTTCCTTCTCGTGTGTGCCCTGACTGGAGACTGAGCCCACAACCTTGGTGTACTGGGATGACGCTCTAACCAGCTGAGCTACCTGGCCAGGGCTCGTTTTGATTTTAATGTGGCTTTAAAATATGCCTGTTATATTATATGTGTAATTTTTGTTTATTTTTTTCCAGCATTTTTCTCATGGTTCTCGTCATATCAGACATTATGGCTTTGGTAAGACATTCTTGGATATTCAGTATAAATAAGATTGAGAAGCTAGGTGCTGAGTTAATTAAATCAAAATAAATAGTGCATTTCTGTATGTGAAACCTTTGATATTGAGCTGTACATGCTAGAATCATTTACACATGAAAATGAGTTTCTTTCTATATGACTTAAACAGTAAGAGTGCTCTTGTTAAGGTGTCAAAAGTCTTCTTCCTTGATTTATTCGAATCTGTCATTTTATACTTAGTCCTCTGTGGACTAAGGTACATGGGTCAGGAATGAACTTCCATAGGAAGTTAACAGAAAAGCTAACTTTAGATTTAGGCAATACATTATTTTCCTACTTGAAATTTTTTAAAACCCTTTTCTCAGATTGAAAAAGAAAGGAACGAAGGTAGGGAAGGAGGAGCAGAAGGAAAGAGGAAGGAGAGCTTTTCAAGTGGGAAGATGTTAATTTTATACCTGCAAGTTCAGGGGGTTCCCAGAACCACCTTGGGCTTGATAACTCACTAGATGGACTCACAGAACTCACTGGAGACTGTGACACTCACAGGTGTAGTGTCTTCCAGGGAAGGGAAGCAGACTAAGAAGCCCCACGGGAAGAGACGCAGGGGGCAAAGGCCAGGAGGAGCCCTGATGCGGAGCTCTGGTCGACCTCTCCCTGTAGAGCCAGGGCAGCATTACCCTTCCAGGGTCTGCGTGTGACAAGACAGAGTACTGCCAGCCCGGGTCACCAGGCCCTTGGGGTCCAGACGTTACTGGGGCTCAATAGCATATTGTTCTCATGGCTAACCTTTAATCTCCAATCCTTATAGGGATAGAACTGATATCATGTGGTCCAAACCTCCCACAAAAGTCACATTATTAGACTGTTCAGTGACCAACGCCCCTTGGGCAAAACATTCCTTATCAGGCATGGCAGTCTAAGGGCCCAGAAATCACCTCTCAGTAGCTGAGGGCAAAAGACAGACCCCCTGGGGGTATGGTTCATTCCTCAGTGCACAGTGGCCTGTGCAAGAACTAATTAGAGACAGCAATTACAGCAATTTCTCACATCGGGCTCCCAGTCGTTCGATTCAGATGAAAGCGTTTGTGTATTGTACGGTGCTGGGCGTTCAATACAGGCAGACCCCGGAGATGCTGCAGGTTGGTTCAGGTCCCGACCACCACCGTAAGGCGAGCATTGCGATAAAGTGGGTCATAATCCTTTTGCCAGCGGAGGCCCTCTTGTCTTCAGTTTATGCAAGGAAAGAACACACACACTGTCTGTGAACAAACAGATAAAGCACAGTAAAGCCAAGTGTAATAAAACAAGGCATGCCTGTATACTTCGGAAATTGACCACACACAACGTTAGGACAAATCAGCTTTCAGTTTTGGTCACAAAGTGGCAAATAGGCAAGATGTTAATAGAAGGGAACTTAAATTCTCTGGTTTCAAAGTTGGTATACAGAGTCAGATGGCTTCATTTAACTTAGAAAGTGAGCTGTGCCTGGCATCGTCGCTCACCTGTGCCTCCTATTTCTCCACCCAGCCACACCTGGGGCCTGCCAAGCTCTACCTGGGCCGTCGATGTTTATAGAGTTTGACTCCCTCGGTCAGAAACAGACTCCTCACAGCTCCCCAGTCTGCTCTTTGTCTGACTCATGCTCTTCACTTGGATTTTCAGACTTTTTATTGGGGCAGCCTTCCCTTACAATCCAGGCGGGTGCGTGCCCCTTCCTCTGGGCCCCCACAATGGCCGGCGTGTTCTGGGGGGCACACTCATCACACACATGTGCGTGTGCGCCTGATACCTTGACGGATCATCCGTTAGATTGTAATGTCCTGAAACCAGGACCTAACACAGTGATTAGCACGTAGCAGGAGGTCAGTAGACACTGGTTAATGAACGGAAGCTGTGGCTTCTTTTCACTGAGGCCTTTGTGTTGTATAATACCTTGTTTTAAAATTGGTTTTCTTTATTTCTAGTTATTCACAAATTTCACTTTCGTGTTGATTTGATTGAATGGTAATGCTATTTCTGGCTTTGAGACTATGGCACACTTTAGCCCAAGGGAAAATTTCATTAGAAGGCGTATTCTGACTGGTTCCAGTACTGCAGTGGTTCTGAGGGGTCTGAGATCTGAAACATAACCCTAAACCAGCATTGTTTTTCAACTGAATCTAAACAGCCTTTGTTTTTCATGGAACCATATTTTGTTTTATTTTTACAGCATTTTTTCTTCTTGGTCAAGGATTATGGCAGCTGGCTTGATATTGGAACAAGGTATAGTATATATTCACACAGAAATTCTTAAGTGTGCAGGAAAAAAGTAAATAGATACCTTGGTAAAGAAGACGCCAGTTTGATTTTTGAGGTAAGCATAGCAAGTGGCAATTATTTTAAGGCTCTGGGAGTGAGACTCATCTCTCCAGTTCTTGGCATTGACCCGCTAGCAATGTTTTCTTGGGGTGGCGTGTTCACAGGTGTTAAGTGTGGAGAGGCCTGCAGGACAGCGGGAAGGGACATGGCCCGAGTCTGGGTGCTCGGAGGACAGGACTCCACAGTCCATGTCCTCGCCGTCTCTGCGTCTCGCTTTAGAGAAACGAAACCATTCGAGTTCCAGTGGGAATCTTATGTGGCCGTTCAAGTTACACGTGCTCGTTGCCCACCTCCTAGGGCCTGTGATGGGGGAGCACGCCAACATGGACCCTGCATGGTCGCTGTGTGCACGGGGTGGTCGGAGCACACCGCCAGGTTCCTCTTCACTGCGGGGTGAACGCCGGCGACTCCCGCAGTCTGACACACGTCTGCTCTGTACGGAGAGGAAAGCACAGTCGATGCTTCTGCCGCTCTGTGTTCAGATGCACTGGAAGACAGAGTATGGTTTTGTAGACTCATTTTATTTCGTTTAGTCAGTATGTACTCAGGGCCTGTGTTGCCAGGAATCGTGTGGGTCTGAGTGAGACACTCGGCGTTAGACGCTCTGTGGTCGCCTCCTACCTCGTAGGAGGCTCTCGGCTCGTACTGCCTTGTCATCTGCGTCCGTGTCTGCCGCCCCCGTCTGACTCGAACCTCTTCCGACCCATACGTGCGAGGCACCTGAAAGGTACTCTGTAGGTCGTGGGTTTGGTTTCATTACTCCTTTAGGTTTTGATGTCTCCTCACCAGGCCTCCAATCCTGTCCAAGCAGATAGTGGGTCAGGGCGTGGGCTTCAGACCCCAGCACCTGGGACTGAACTGTTTCTGTTCTTTAGCTGCCAGGCCGTCTGCAAATGATTTCATCTCTCTAATCTCTCCCCTGATTCTTGTAGTCACTTTGAATGAATTAATCCATGTAAAGCACTTAGCACAGTGCTTGGCATTTAATAAGCTTCAATAAATGGAAGCTATTATTGGCATTAATCTGTGGTTCTATTTTTATCCTTCATAGCGTTTCTTGCACTTGCCATACCTCTCCTTACTCTTTCCATAATTTGCTTAATTTATACTCACTTTACACACAGGTCAGAATTTTGTTTGGAAAGTGACCTAGTAAAATACAGCATTTTTGCACGTGAGACATTTTTATTTTTAATTGTGGTAAAATAGACGTCATATAAACTTTAAAATGCAGCCTTTTTAAAATGTGCAGCGTGGCAGCACTCAGTGCATCCCCGTTGCTCCGCAGCCTTCGCCGCCTCCCGTCGTGCCCCACGGGCCTCTGCCCGTTGAACAGCGACTCCCGTTCCCCCTCGCACTGTTCTTTCCGTCTCTGAACTGGACTGCCGAGGTCGCCTTACACAAATGAAATTGTACAGCATTTGACCCTTTGTGACTGCACTCTCCCATAACAAAATGTCCTCAGGGTTTATCCATGTTACATCATGTACCAGAATTTCCTTTTGAAAGCTGAAAATATGCCATTGTGTGCACCCACCAATGGATTGTTGGGTTTCTTCTACCTGCTTGGCTGTTTCGGAGAAAGCTCCTGTGGACATGGAAGTGAGGCTTTCTGATGGCAGAATTCTGTGTTGACTTGGCTCTAAATGAGTGCCAGGGAATACAGAGGATGTAATTTTCGTATGTAAATGTGCCTCATTAATTTCTGTACAGCATCATCATTTATATTACACAAATGAAGAATTTTACTTTCTCTGATCAGCTTGAGGCTTCTCTTTACCTGACGATTTTTTTCTTCAAACTACAAATTTTACTGTTATTACCAGTAACAGCACACATAAAACACAAGGCATTTTCGGAGCCCACGGTCTGAATTCAGTCCAGCAAACACGCCCTGAGGACCAGCTGTGTGCAGGGGAGTTGCCAGGAGTGGAGAACACAGCTTGTGGCTCTCGGGGAGTCAGGCTGGA
This sequence comes from Tonatia bakeri, assembly GCA_004024845.1. Classification (NCBI taxonomy): domain Eukaryota; kingdom Metazoa; phylum Chordata; class Mammalia; order Chiroptera; family Phyllostomidae; genus Tonatia; species Tonatia bakeri. The sequence continues at coordinate 54,950 of PVIA01008280.1, forward strand.
GGAGGAGTTAGACTCCTGAGCAGGCAGTATGGGGGGTTCTTGGGGGGTCTCTTAGGCGCTGTAGGGATATTAGTCAAGGCACCTACCTCAGCCCTGCAGGGTAAGGGAAGACTCGTCGAGGGGGGACGGATTAAACACTGCAGGGATGTGTTAGGGACCACTGTTGGGGACCACCCTGCCTGGTCTCAGGAAGCTGTGACCCCCTGTGACTTAGGCTGAGTGAGAGACCTCCAGATCAGGAGCCACTAAGGAGACAAAACTTATTCCCCTGGCATGAACACTACCTGTTCTGTGCCTGGCCTTCAATACTAGATCAGTTACCAATGACGGGTAAGACTCCTCAAAGGGAGGGGCAACCTAAGCCAGGTTCTGATCTCATAAAGGCCTCTGTGGAATAAGACTCACGAGACTGTGGAAATAAATGAAGGGGCTGTGGAAAGGAAGGGGTGATCGGCATCTACCCCTGCCCCCTCTTAGCCTGAGTCTTTGTACTCAGATGTGAGAAATCCAAGTCTCCTTGCTGCCTCTGTCTCCAGCCCTTCCCAGGGCTTACTTAGCAAACAGCCTAAGGAAGGGGCAGCTCAGACCGGAGTCGGAGGACCCCCAGGGTAACCAGGCCTGGGACAAATAATATGCAAGATCCTGTGAGATCTGTTTGCTGGAGGATGTTTTTAACTTGGAATTTGAAGGCACAGTCAGGAAACCTTTGAAACCTGTAGTCTTTTCATATGATAAAACTCTAATCTCTGTCCGGAATCACAACAGAAACTCTGTTAGCATCTTTGTAAGATATGTGTTCCCTTTGATCCCTTCTGCCAGACTGTCAATCCACAAACCGTGTCTACTTTCTCAATACAAACCCACTGGGACAAGGAAGGGGCTCTTCCCCCTAGGAGGGTTTAGCCTGGAGCGGCTCAAAGAATTGGAGAGTGAGCACTCCGTCTTTGACTTCCACTCAGAAAACTGTTTCTGTGCATGATTATTTCTATAGTGGTTTTTATGCGTGTCCATAGCCGGGAAATGGCCGGGTTCTGAACGCAACAGCAAGGAGGTTTAAGCGTGTCCATAGCCAGCCGGGAGAAGGCTGGGTTCTGCACGCTTCAGTCAGACAGCCGGGTGTTTTAAGCGAGGTTTGAAAATTGCAACAGGGATGGGGGGTCTAGAAGAGCACCATGGGTCACGAGATGTAGGGACCGTGTGGAGTGAGAAAGGAAGATCTAAAGTCAGTATGGCGGCTGTTCAAGGTCAGCGGGCGTTCAGGGTAGTTCTGAGAGATTCCTCAGCTATTAGTTTCAGGTTAATAAATAGTGGTTTCTTTACAAATAAAGACCGCAGTGCCAGGCAGGAGACAGCATATCTGTTTATGGGTGTAGTCCAGTAGACTTCAGACGCGTCTTCAGAGCAGACTTCTCCAGAATGAACCTGAGACTCGTAAGGGGCGTCTGCAGTCAGTGTGCTCAGCTGAAACGGGGGTGCCGGTTCGGTGCTCCCTGGAGAAGCCTGTGGCCCCAGGTCTTCCTGTAATGGCCTCTGAGCTGCTTTGGCCTGAGGGGGTTACAATGGAGTGGGTTTTTTTTCTTTTGATCTTTACACTGTCTTCATTCGTAGCAGGTCATAAACTTTACAGAGTAGTGCCTTTTATATGGCATACTGAGGGAAGTGCATTTTTTAACCTAGGGAAAAAAGTCTTTGAGGTAATTTTTATAACTATAAAAACATTTAAATTTATGTTCTAAATGTATCTGTGAGGAGGTGAACTGTGGTTTGATGGGTAGCGGTGCTGATTTGGACTTGACCCATTTTCCACAATCACTGTTGGTACGCCTTATTAAAATAGAAATGACAGCTAAAATATCTCTTCTCTTTAGACATAATGAAAACTTAGGACTGTGCTCAGTAATATGTTAATGTCCTCCTAAACGTAATTACTAAGTACCATAAAATATCTGTACTCTCACAGTGAATACTACGATTTATTAAAATCAATGATTCTCAACCTTTTCTTCCCGAGTACATCTGACATATACGACCTGCTTCTACTGCCCAGTCCCTGACTGGGGACCACACAGCCAGCCTTTTGTCACGTTGCACAGGTTGCAGAGGCCTGCCTGGTGACTCCGCATGCCCCTCCACAGCCCGACCCCGTCTCTCTGCCATCACACAGGGGCACCTTGAGAACTGCTGATTTAAAGGGTGTCCGATAGTCACGGTGGCGGGGGAGTGGGAACCACTGAGTGCATTTCAAGTTGAAATGTGGTGCCCCTTTAACTCGGCTGTGCTGAGATGACACCAGACTTGACTGGTGGAAATGAGGACGAGCCGATCGCCTTGCGGCTCAGTTGCACGAAGATGATGAGGCAGGGACGAGCCCGGAACCGTCCCTGCAGGCCGGTGTGCGGAGCCGAGGGACCGCGTCTCTCATGAGCGCACTTCCCTGGATTTGCGGGCGTCCCTCTCGGTTCCACAAAACTTAAGTTGTTAGGGGATCGTGATATTTGATATTTTGAAATAATTGAAAATAGTAAAAGTGGTAAAAGGCCTAAAAGCAATATCAAATTTAACAATAAAAATCTGCAGAATGTAGTCTTTTTTGTAAAGCTTTATTGAGGTATAATTTACCTATCAAAATGCATCATTTTAAGGTTATGAATGATTTAGCTGATTTTTAAAAATTCAGTGATTTTCAGCAAGTTTCTGGAGTTGTGCAATTTAGTGTTTGAGCATTTCTATCCCCCCAGAAGCCACCCCCCCACCCCACCCCCTTGCCGGAGTACAGCCTACCCTCGCTCTCACTCCCCGCCCCAGGTGACCGCCGATCTGCGTTCTGTCTCTGCAGGTCTGCCGAGTCCTAGTCTTTCGTATCTGGCTGCTGCTTCACTTAGCGTAATGAGTTTTGGGCATTTATGTTTAATGCCGCATCTATCAGTACCTTCTTCCTTTTCATTGCTGAACAGCATCCCAGTGTGTGGATCTGCCAGGTTTTGTTTACTCTGTGTAGTGTAATCTGTTACAGTGCTTGTGGCTTTGCTGCATCCACCTGGCCCCTGACCTGCAGCCCGGTCTTCCCCCAGGTCAGGTGGCTTTCCTGGATTTGATCCTCAAGGCTCCAGATTGGGCCATTTGCACTTCCTCACTTATCACACCTCTGACTCCAAGCCTCAGCCCCTGGGATGGGGAGTAAACCTTCTTAGAATATGAAGTCATGACCATGAGTCCAGCTTATTGGATTAAGGATTTTGATTTTGGGAACCGGTATAGGTTTTGGAATATCCTGCAAGAAACAGAAATGGAACAGAGTTGAATATTTATGAATGCAGCCTAAGAGTTGTCTGGCTAAGCCTACCCTAATTTGTAAACAGCACATACATAGAAATGTGCCACAAGCTTCTTATAGAAAATATACGAGCATATAGGGAAAAGTAAGTCACCCATGACTCTGCGTCTCAGAACCTGTGTCCACCATGTCTGTGTACATCCTGTGAGCCCTACTTTATGTGCAGACACACATGGTACGGGTTTTGGGTTTCTTGGGGTTTTTTTGTTAACTTCGCTTTCTGTAGTGACCATTTCCGCCATGTCACTGCACACTTCTGAACACACAGAGCTGGTGTGACTAGAGTGGTGTGAGGGAGACGCGGTGGGGAGTTCAGAAAGACAGGCCTTCGGTGTCACCTGTGGCCTCAAAGGCTATTGTACGGAATTGGGAATTTATTCCAAGTGGAAGGCGACAGGGTCAGACTCCCGAGCAGGGAAGTGTTCGGTGCGCTGTGCGACCTGAAACTGCCCTCCGGCCGCGGTGTGAAGACCATGCACAGTCACCGCAGGGACCGAGAGGAACAAAGAGGTTGGCTCAGAGGCTGTGGTCATGTCTGGGCTAGAGGCAGTGGCAGCTTGGCCTAGGGGCACCGTTCAAATGGTGGTGAGAGGCTGGGTGTGAAAACATTCTGACAAAGAGGTCACTGGGATGTGTCGGTGGACCGGATGTGCTGGGGACAGAAACAGTCAAGGGCGTCTCCAGATTTTTTGTATCTTGAATATAACCAAGTGGATGGTAAAGCCATTTCCAGAGATGGAGAAGGTTCCAGGGTGGGAGAAGGCGTGGGAGATTAAGAGCTCGGTTTGGACATGCCGAATTTAAAATGCCTCGCGTTGGGCTGGTTCCGTGGGATCTTGGGGAAGTTTTTTGGTTGCAGGGGAGAGACTTGGCGCGTCTGCGTGGTGGGAGAGATGCTTGCTCTGGAGGGGGAGGGGACAGTTGCGGAAGGACAGCCCTGAGCGGGAAAGTTGGACTGGGGCCCGAAACAGAAGGGGAGGGGTTGGTGTGGGGCAGTGTGGGGTGCGGGGGGGAGGTTTGCACGTGGACGTGGGTGTGTTAGCAGGTGTGAGGTGAGAGGGTCTCTCTCTCTTTGCTCTCTCAGTGTTTTCTCAATAAAATCAGGTCCCCTCTGCAGAGGGGGGGAAGGCGACAGAACTTGGAGCAGGCAGGACGGTAAGCGCTCTGACCGGGAGACTGAGCACACTGACTCACAGGTGTGCGGTCAGGGCCGAAGGGTTGACAGGCGACTCGAGTCTGCACCCGGGTGTGAAGTGAGCCCCCGAGCAGCGGGCCCTCTGTGGTGACCCCTGCCCGTCCGTGTGGCCAGGGCCTTCTGTCCCTCCCACGGGTCTGGCCGTCGCTTCTGACGCCAGCACGACAGTCATCCTCCTGCCTTAGTGTCCTGTAGGCTAGTTTTCCTTCATGGTGGTAGAGACTCTCCCAGTTTCTTTAACCATTTGGGGGGTTTTTTTTTTAGCATTTAATTTTGATTATATGCTTACGATTTCTGTCTTAGGGGAGTCTGATTTTAGTCCTGATTTAATCTGCCAGGGTAACATAAAACAGAAGTTTCTCTGATTTCCTCTCATTATGCCTTCCTGGCTTTAATAGTTTGTTTAACAAACACTAATTGAAGGCCTGCCAGGCCTCGAGCCGGCCCCTAGCGGCGCCTTGGGGAGGCACCCCGTCCCTGGCCCTGGCGGTCCGGGGCAGAGGGCACAAGTCCAGGATCCTGTTGCGTTACTCTTACAGTGAAAACAAAAGTTTCAAAAATCTTTCTTAATGTTAATACTTGTTTAGCAATTAAGGATTGGATTTCATTGTTTTCTTTTTAGGTCAGGAGTCCTACCCTAGACCAGACTCCGATTTGTAAAATAACCAGCTCTGGTTTCTGGTTTTTATTAGCCAACTCTTCTTTTCTCCTTTGAATTTACTTTATAAGATGAACCTAGAGAAACATCCCAGATAAGAAAAACCGTAACCGGCACCTTCCCAAAGGTGAGCTTACCAAACTGGCACTTTCCGTTGGGGGCTCTGGCTTAAAGACTGTAACAGCCCCAGACATCAACGTCAAACCTGCTCAGAGAAGAGGCCCCTTTCCTGGCCCAGGACGCGGAGCAGTGGGGGTTTGCCTGTGGGCAACCACCCGACAGCGCGCAGAGCTGGGCTTGGTCTGGCCTAGGCCAGCAACTGACATCGGATCAGAGTCACTGGAAAGGCCTCCTGCCAGGAGAGCTGCCAGCCTCCTCTCCCTTTTCCCTTAGTCTCCCAGTGGCTCTAGGTGGTCGGCCTGTTTAACTCGCAACCACCCTGTCATCTGTGGGAAGACACGTCCCCCAGGGCTTGACCTGGGGGCCACTCCTGGGAAGGGGCTTCTGTCACCAGCACCGTGACTGTCTGCTGCAGGTGGAGGCCAGGAGAGGGAAGAAAATGTGGCCTCCCTCCATCCAGCCAGCCCAGTTTCAGGCCTGCTGAATCGCTCTCCCTCCTTCACTGAAGGTGTCAAACAGGTGAATCTGTCACAAAGGCAGACGGTCCGATGTAACTTGGGAGGCACTGTGAATAAGTGATGTGCCGATCTGCACCAGTGTTGGTGCAGGAAGCCTCTGCTTTATTATATGTTTGTCAGGTCTGTACCCTCAATTTCTTCCCAGGCTTCTCCACGGGAAGCATCATCAAACCACGTTGTGTGTAGACAGTAGTTTCTGTGTTTAAGAAGACAGACTGAACGTTTACTGTCGCTGATAGACAAGAAACGTGGCGGGGTAATTTTCGGAGTATTCATTATTCTCCTGTCTGTTTCCCAAAGGCAGGGAGACAGCCTCTTTGACTCTGAGATTGATAAAGAGATGTGGGCTTTTTTCCCCTTTGTGTAGATTCCTTGACTAAAACCTTTGACTTCGCTGAACTTGAGTTTGAGCAATGTTCTTCTTTGGCAACGCCGGCGGTGCTGCTGGCTTCTCACTGACATCAGGGTGTGGAGCGGCACGCTCCGAAGTGTCAGAGCACCTCACCTGTGGGCATTTGAGCCTGGACGTGACTCAGGGGCCCAGGACTTAGGGAAACTTTTCTTTATTTTTCTAAAAGCTGGATTTTAAGACTGGTCTATTGGTAACAAAGACACAGTCACTGCTCATACCAATCGGACATTTTCATGACATACTACAGCTTTACTTGCCTTTGTCACTGCTTCTTTAACAAACGTGTTTTTAGCATTTCGATACCTCTTTCAAGGTCACTGGCATCTTTTGGAAGCCTGTACCTTTGCATGCACATTGAGAAACGTTGTTTAGAGTGACCTTAGGCTTGCCCCCGGTGTGTTCTGTCTGCCCGTAACCTTTGTCTCTCCTTCGCAGCATCAGCCACTACGTGATTGTCATGTCCATGACCACTGTCCTCGTGTTCCTCAACGCCCTAGCCCAGCTGCTCACGACCAGGAAACTCAGACTGTGTGGCAAACCCAAAAGCCACCTCATCTGATGTTGCTGAAGCCGCCCGTCGCATCTGGGTCCTGCTTCTCCGTGTCCTCTCCCACTGGAGGCTCGCTGAGGACGCAGCAGGAAGGCGGGAACTGCTGTGTGGCGTGTTCTGCCCCTGTAAAGAAAACCGCATGTGGAGTTAGGAGGTTACGGGTTGTCTGGAATAAAGGAGCTTCCGTTTTCTTTCGATTCTGCGTGCACCGGGCAGCGATGACGTCTGTGGGAAAGCTCTCTCCGTTTCCATTCCCCCCCGAGCTGACAGCTCTCCTTCCTGACGTTTCTGAGCACCTGCCAAAACCGTCCCCAGCTGCGAGGCCCCCTGTGTGCAGAGGAGAAGGCTCCTGGGCATTTCTGATCACGTTCCGAGTCAGCTGGCCAGCTGGACTAGGACATCCCCAGGTGGCGCCGTAAGTCCTTACAGGTCTCAGAACTGGTTTCACCCGTGGTTCGGACCGCTGAACACTAACTAGGAAGAGCCTCAGGCGGCGGCGTTCAGGTTCACAGAGGCGTCTGGAGCGGCACATGTTTGCGGCGGTCGGCCATCTTTCTTCAGGACGCAACGTGTGTCTTCGTGCTGTTTCTAGGGTTTGCGTAGCCTGCCACCTAAATGCAGGTTTGACCTTTTCTTTTTTTATTTCTGGATTCTCATGGCATTTCTGGGAATACAAAAGTAAAAAAGGCTTGATATCTTGTCCAGAGGCAAAAGAAAACAAAAATTAAAAGGATTCGTTTTAAAAGGACTTTGAGAACCTGCCTCAAAGTCTCCCTCCTGAAAGGTCAGCATATTTCAGAAATGTCCCCACGTACTTTTGCTCGTAAATCCTCAATCTGTCATGAGAAGAGGGTGTTGTGTGCGTCATTGAATCTTACCTTCCCGAGAGCTGGAAATGCGTTTAAATTGTACATTTAGTTTCTGTTAACTCCATAGCTTTTATCAGGCATTGTTTTTACAGAGTTCTTTATTTTTTTTATTTCTTTTAGAAACCAAAGTTTATTTAGAAAGAGAGATAGTAGAAGGGAGCCAGCTGGGCTGTGTGGACTCAGGACACAAGTCACAGGAGCAGAAAGGAGCAGAGGGAGAAGGGCACAGGCAGCGTGCCCCAGGGAGGAAGAGGGGCGGGAAGGCGTGGGCACTCCCGGTGGGGAGGGCGCCCGAGAGCCCACGGCCGAGTTCCAGCAACGGACAGACTTTCGGACCGTGCCGTCAGAGTCCGTGTCAAAGTTGTTTCTCCTACTGGTTGTGAGATTCTAGCCCAAAGGCCTAAAGTCCTCTCATGAAATGTAATTTCTATTTGTAAACTAAGTCTTACGGACAAAATATTTTGAAAGTAACTTTTCTTTGGCTTTTTTCATCAAGTGACCTTTACTGTCACTGTAGCATTGGCCTTGTGCCCTGGGTGTGCCCCAGGATTGTGACTGATGCTCAGCCTCACTGGTCTGAGTCCCATTTTAAAAAAAGAATTGCCTTTGAATTAAGTTATAGTATTTCTAACTCACATTGATGACACAGAAGCCCTCTACAAATGACTAAATTTTTCAGATTGTCAGGGTAGTAAACAAACACAATTTCTTTTCTTTTTATTTATTTATGTATTTATTGTTGACACTATTACAGATGTCCCCCATGTTTCCCCCTCTTACCCTGCAACAAATACAATTTACAAGATTCAAAAATCAATTTGGCAGTATGGACTTCCTTAATTTATATTTATGATGAAATATAATTCGCTTCTGATGGTACTTTGTGGTATACCAGCAAAGCATCATAGTATATAAAAAAGGAAGACGTATTCATCTCAGTGTGAAACCCCATGCAGCAGTCTGCAGCATGAAACAGGTGGGCCGCTAAGAGGCTGCTGTGGTGGGTGGGGACATTGGCAGAGAGCCCTTGAACTTGCTCATCTCAGAGGATTTTGGGTCAGTTTTTTCACAAGCCAGAGACAATGACTTTATGAATACTTTTTAAACTCCTTTTATATCAGTTTTGCCTTTCATCGTTTCCCAAATTTTCACCCAGAAGAACTGATGAGTATTTTATTACAACACTGTAAAAGGTACCCAGTGATTTATCCTTTTTTGCCCTTCAGATGTTGTTTTGAGTCCGTGCGAGGTTACAGAATGGGTCAGCGCCTGCAGCTGGGGGCTGGCCTTGACGCTCTGCCCGGGCCCCCAGAGTCACCTGACAGCCCAGGGGCCTTTCCTATTGCTCAGCTCACCGAACACCTTAAAGTGTTTTGAAATGCTTGTTTTTTTATTGAGTAACAGAAAAAAAAAAATAAAGATTTAAGTAAAACATTTCTGTTGCAGGCGTTTACTTTTTCATCCTGACTGTGAATAGCAGATTTCCGAATGAAGACTTAGTACACTCATTGAATCACACTGTTTGAAATGGGAATTGCTGTGATAATTAAAGTGGGCGTATGGCATAGCAAGTTAAGGAAACAAAAAAAGCCTTGTTATGCCACATGGACTGGGAACAAGTCTTGGATGAAACCCTAAGGACTGAGGGGACTAACTGCAGCCTGTCTGTAGTTTACCAGATAGTTGTCATAGTAAAAAGGGTTTCCGGACCAAACGTGTTTGAGCAGCACCTCGTCCAAGTTAAACAGGTGTATTTATTGCAGCACTTAGGAATTTGGCTTGGTACGGGCATTGTGAAGAGAGGGAGATAGCAGTATGCCAAAAATGTCCACTGGCCTGACCACAGAACCTGCCTCAAAGTCTCCCTCCTGAAAGGTCAGCATACTTCAGAAATGTCCCCACGTACTTGTGCACGTAAATCCTCAGTCTGTCACGGGAAGAGGGTGTTGTGTGCGTCATTGAATCTTGTCTTCCCGAGAGCTGGAAAACCATTTTCATCTTTACCCTTAATGTGGGAAAACTTGAAAATGCGCTAGCAGTTTTCCTTGCCTCCGAATAAATGACGCCTGTCATCATCAGTCATTCCTGCGGGGACATCTGATGCTACCAGGTGGCCATCCCTGTCATCACACAGGAGCCGCAGCCCCGTCAGAATTGGGGCTGTCTTCATACTTTTCCATCCTTTACCAGAAAAGTAAATTCACAACAAATATTGCCTGGTTTTCTCGTGACTCGCTTCTATAGATGGTGATTCCTAGTTGAGTTTTTGCACACTCCTCGGTTCTTCTGTTTTACTTACTTCTCTCTGCCCCTGTTTCCTCTCCCTCCTGTCCCTCCTCCCCCTTAGCCATGTCAGAACTGGTCTGTATGTGAATGTCTTCATCTTCATGAAGCAGGCACCGTCAGTTTTCAAGTTCAGTGTCAGGACAGTGTGAGTGCGTGGCGCTCAGCTGGGCTGCCGTCTGCCTGGTGTCTGTTCTGCAGGCCCATGCTGTGTCTCTGACGGGTGCCCACTGGTGTTTGATTGGGTCCCTCACAACCGCTGACTGGTTGAGGGGTGCACGTCTGACCCAAGCTGGGCCAGTCTGAGTTCTTGGCAGGATTTTCAAACTAGAACAGGAAATGTCTGAGATTTAGGAGCCTTTGACGACTAAATTAAATTGAGATACTCCAGTCCACTTCCATCACATACTCAGCCACTAAAGAGAGGGTTCATTTTGTTGGTATGTCTAAGAACACAAGGACAACGACAGCCCAAAGCTCAATTTAAAATGTTTGTTGTGTATGCTTTTTAAATTGGAATCAGCGGGACAGAACCGCTCAGCAACGTTCCTTGCAGGTCCTGTGGCCACCTCCTCTGTTGCCTGTTTTCCCTTGGTTCCTTCCCACTTGTGTGTAACCCTCCCCAGGTATTCCACAAGTCATTCATTCCCTAAAAATTTTGTCATTATTACTGTTACTTGCCACCAAGACCTTGATGTGCACGCTTTGAATATGTAAATACATCACTTCGATGTTTACTGCCATTTCTCACTCTGGTTTTAAATATTTGTGATGAAATGTGTAGCCCTCACGACGGGCCAGGCATTGTTCTGAATGCTTAGCCAGTACCAACCTATCCAGTCCTCCTAACAAACCTGTGAGGCAGGTTATACCACTTTGCAGATGGGAAGACTGAATCACAGAATAATTTTAAAGAACTTGCCCAAGTTCCCACTAGTATGAGACTTTTTCTTTTTAAACATGGAGAGTTTCCCCCTAAGCATTCTATTCTGAAATGTACATAAAAGCATTTGAAGATTTTTGCTTCTGAAAGTGCAGTCACCGTGCCTAAGCACCTGCTGTGAACACTTCACTTTTCAGTTGTGTGCAGATAACCAGTGTAAATCGTATGATTCGGAAAACGTGCTTTTGCAGTTGCCTACGTGTGTGCAAATGGCATGGGGCATGCTGGCACCAGATTCGCAACATTCACTTGGAGGCATGTGTCAGCTCTCTCCCAAATGGTGTATAAAGCAAAAAGAGTTTCCTGCCTTTTCAAAGGAAGGAAGTGAATATCAGCTGTCTATTTTTTAAGCCCTTGAAGTGTCACAAAGACCTAGAACTCCAGAGCACACTTAGTATAAGTGGATTGAATTGTGGCTTCCAAAGGGTATGTCCACATCCTCAGCCCAGAACCTGTGAACTTGACCTTATTTGCAGAAAGGGTCATTGCAGATATAATTAAGTTAAAGACCTTGGCATGAGATTGTCCTGGAGTGTCCAGGTGGGCCATAAGTTCAGTGGCAGGTGTCCTTAGAAGAGACAGGAGGAGGAAGAGGAGGCCATGTGAAGGCAGGAGCACAGGTGGAGTGGTGCAGCCACAAGTTGCCAAGGAACCTGGAGCCTCCAGAAACCACAAGAGGCCAGAAGGATCCTCCCCCAGGAGCACGGCCCTGCCATCACCTCAACTTCAGGACTTCTGTCCTCCGGCGCTGTGAGAGGCTAAATTTCCATTGTGAATATCCCGTTCCTTGTCATTTGTTATGACACTTCTAGGAGACATCCGTCTGGGGAGGGGAATTCTACAGAATCATCAGCGACGTTTCTGACTGCGTGGCTAACCCGTAACTTAGTAGGTCACGAGTCTGAGGACCATAGTCCACCCTGCTATGTGAACAGACAGATACCAGCACGTGACCCGGAAGGTGGAGTTAATTACTCTTTAATGCAAGATTGCTGATGCTTTGGCTTTTCTGAAACTTTCCTTCTGTTTTTTTTTTTTTTTTAAGTAGTAAGGAGATCCTCAGACTTTCTTTTTCCCTTGAACATTTTTGGTGTTTGTGTGACGGGACTGGATGGAAATGAGAAAGCCGAAAGCTTGTGTTAAGTCTGGCTGCCCTTTAATTGTTGGCCTGAGGGGCCTGTGGCCAGATGCTGAATGGGGGAGGGGATTCCCCACAGGAGCCCCCCACCCACGTCCACACTTGTCTTGGTCCAGACTTGACATAAACAAGACATGCCAGCACGCGCCCATGGCAGGGCCTGGCACCGTCCCAGGAACAGGCCCGGAACCCAAAGCGAAGGCTTCCCCGGTGAAGCCATGAGTCTTGTATGATGTTAGCTGACTTTGTGCTTTACGAGGTCTTCTTTCTGGTCAGTCTGATGGCAGAACTGCTCTCCAGGACCTCGGCACCAACCACGCTCCGTGGGGTCAGAAACGGAAGAATAATGAGCCTTTAGCCATCCCCTGGGTCCCCTGCATTTGAGAGCTTGTGTGGCTGGAGGTTCACGGGGCCCCGTAATTCATCTAGTGGACCCACTCCCCCAGGGGGCTGCCAGGTTGTACCCCAAGCTGCTGAGGCTTGGATCTGGCTTCATGAGTTTGGCCCAGTGCGGTGACCTGCACTGTCATTGTGTTAGATGTTTAATTAAACGCCAGTTTCCTGCGGAGGACTCTACTCCTTTCCCAGTCCTGGTTGCCCCCACCCCTCCTCTGCTCACTGGCACTTTGAGGCTCTGGCCTTGCTCCTGATACTATCCAGGGGTGTAGCAGCCCCCAAAGGCAGCACCCCGTTTCCCACCTCGTCACATTCACCTGTTCTAGACGGAACCAGTTCACCTGGCTGTCAACAGAGCACATGCGTTTGCCTTCTAGAAAAGTCACTTCCTTTCATGCATTCACCTGCACAACCATCCTCCCCACCCCCTCCCTCTCCTGCCTTCACTGAGCCCTTGCATGTCCTCCCTGAGGCTGGTTTAAGGAACCTGAAATACTGGAGATCCTACCCCGGCTTTACAGTTACCTCCTCGGGCTTGGCAGGTGGGCAGAAAGGGTCGTGAGGGTATGGGGAGGAAGAAGAAAAACATGCTTGAGTCGGAAGGCTTCTCTGGATCCGTTTACCCAAAGGGGCCAGAAAAAAAGGAAAAATGGCCTCAAGCCACCAGGAGAGCAAAACATTCCTCTCCTCCCTCCATCCTTCCTACTGCCCCTTCCTGTCCGTCAACATGGAGGGGCCACAGGGGAGCACACCGTGGGGGAATGACACAAACATGCAGGCGGCCCTGGGAAGTGACCTTGGCCGGGCCACCGGCAGCCCCCACGGGCCCCATCTGTGGCTTGTCCCTGCCTGCGGTGCCTGAGCTCTTCATGGCCCTTGCCTCCGGTGACTACCCAGAGCTGAGTCACATCTGTGCTGCTGTCACCTGGAGAGAGACGAGGGAACTCGTCCCCTGGTCCAAAGGCAAGCACGTGAACTTGCTTTTTCAGGAATGAGATACCCTGCTGTCAGCGAAGACACTCCTTTCTCCCTCTGATGGTCACTGCCTTACTCGGGGAGCAGACCTGAAACCTTGGCCTTGCTTGCTCCGTATTCTAAGGAGCTAAGAGAACAGGATCAGGCAGTTGCTATAAAAGGGACAGTGACAATGCCAGTGACTTTATAGGTTTTCATGTAGCTCATTTTTAAAATGGCATGTTGTTCAGAATTGTCCTTTCCTCCACGATCCTTTTCAGTTTGAATCTTTAGAATCATGATACAGATAAGGAGTATAAACTTGCTTCTAAAAATTTTAAGCAGAAAATTCCTGAAGCTTCATCAAGGCTATTTTTTTGCCGGCTACTACCACCCAAATAATGTACAGTCCTTGAATTTCTTCCATTTCTTTCTAGAGCAGAAGGCCTGGCTGGTCTAAGCCTGTCCCTAAGGCGGTTTGACTTACTCTTTCAGGGTTGCTGACGCCTCCGAAGGAGGATCCAGCCAAGGCCATGCCTCTGTTGGCCCAGCGCTGCCTTGAATCTCTGCTGTCACAACTGGCTGAGACCCCCCCCAGGAGGACCAGGGACACAAAGGCATGCAGCACCTGAAACCTGTCAGGTGTTGTTGTCATTGTCATGGCTAGGAGCAAGGAGCAAGAGTTGGAAGTGACTCCCAGCCATCCGGCAGGATCCCTCCGTGGGTTGTGGAGTCCCGTGGGAGCCGCGGCCTGGAGAGCAGATCAAGTGATGCCACTGGAATGAGACACGTGCTGCGGGGGGGGGGGGGTCCATTTAAATAGAAACAACCATTTATCATCTTCCTGTCTTTTTAAGAGCTCGTCCCTTGGGGGAAGGTCCTTCTCGGGCCACACTGGTTGGCACATTTACAATAGAGATGGTCCCACATGGTCTGTGACAGCAAAGGTCACCTCCTCCTTCTCTGGCAACTTCGGACGTGCCTGCCCTGTCCCCAGGGGAAGCAGACGCCTTCCAGAAGGTCTTTTGACAGTGGCAGTGACAGGCCCAGAGCTACTGAGGTTGTTGGGAGTCGCCGTGTGAGCAAAGCATGCTCAGTACATTCTGAAGTAATAACAGGCATTGAAAGTAATAAGCTTTATGTAACTGTTACCCAAGACATTTTAAAAGCATATTCCTCTCCGGTGGGAAAGGTTTGGTTGTCATCTTTGCTCCTGTGCCAGGATCCATCTAAAGTCGTTGGTTAGTTCTTGGGGCCACAGCGCCTGTAGTGATGAGACACAATGGAACTCCCAGCTGCTTCTGAAATTCCAGGGCTGGCATCGCTTCAGTGTGAGCTGTTCTTGGAGTCGGTCATCCTGGGTCTGTTCAGATTGGCTGCTCAGACCTTTTGTTTTATCGTGTTTTATTTTCTGCCTACTTTTAAATTGTCTCCTGAAAAAGGATATAACATTAATCTTATTCTGTCATGTACATCTTAATATCCACATTTCTGGAGCCTGGAGTGCTCTCCCTGATTATCTGAGGAAGCTGCGTAATTCTTTCATTTGTTCCTTTCCCAAAGGTTGACCGTGTTCTTACTATGCACCACTCATGCTGACAGAATGACGGTGACACACAGGCAGCAGATGATCGGGCTGTTGTGGGGCATGTGCTTGATGCCTGTGCCCCATGGGGCACAGCAGCTCAGAAGGGAAACTATCGCTTCAACATGGTGGTGGGGTTGGGGGCATTTCACAGATGTGATATTTGATGTCAGTCCTGTTGGGACAGTGATCTGGGCCCAAACTCCCCATTTCTGTCTTGCCAGCTCAGCAGGACCGCTAAACCCTCTGTTCTGCCTGCCCCCCAAGCCGCAGTCTGCAAAGAGCCGAGGTCAGAAAGCGCATCGTGAGACCCATCTCCTGGGGATCGCTGTCTCGTGCTGCCTTTTGCCCGACTTCTGAACAATGATTTCATGTACTTTGTCCAGCGTTCCAGCTGTTTGCTGCCGGAGGGCGGGTCCTGTCCCGGTTGGCCCGCCATGCCAAGGCTGACTCCAGACATGCTTGGGCAGGCATCTCATTACGAAGGCGGGTCAAAGAAGGCTTACCAGCGGGACAGATGACAGCTACGGTGACAAGCGGTGGAGGAGTGGGTCACTGTCCTCCTGACTGGTTCCTCTGAGAAGCAGGAGAAAGGCTATGGGGATGGATTTAAAGACTTTTTCCCTTGCATTTGGTTTTCAGCAAACTCATGACACAGGGGCGTGTCTAGAGCTGGGTCCTGCTGAGTTCCCCCAACTCCTCGCATTCGGGGTGGGAGTGTTTACAAAGCTGTTTGTTTTTTCATCTAAAAGTAAAAACCTTAATGCGGTTGATGACATGTCTTGCCGTCAGCGTTAGCAGACAGTGCCCATCTCTGACCACAAGTGGAGCTGAGCTGCCACAGGGTGCTGGACGTCCATCACGCAGGCGCCGTTGGTGTCAAAGAAGCGGGGAGATGGACTCCCCTGTGCCTTTTGTGACTGTCAGCCAGGGGCAGATCCCCAACACCTCTGGGCCGTGTGTGTGTGTGTGTGTGTGTGTGTGTGTGTGTGTGTGTCTCCAAGGCAACATGTAGGGACTTTTATTTCAAGCACACAGTTTCCGAATCAGGCCGGCAGACATGAACTTGAGCCTTGGCCCTGCCACCGACAGTCTGTGAGGCCCTGGAGAAAGGACTGCTCCCTCTGGAGCCCCAGGTTTCTCATCTTTGAAACTGCAACAATGTACATTAACAAATATAAAGGACACATGGACAAAAACTAGGGGGGGTGGAAATGGGAGGGAGGTAGGCAGGGGTGGGTGCATGGGCTGGGATGGGAGTACAGTACAGAAAACTGTACTTGAGCAATGATTAAAATAAAATTTAAAAAAAGAGAAAAAGATGAAAAAAAACTGCAACAATGTGAATGAAGGTCATCGTGAAGATAGATGATATATAACAAGCCATGCGCCCAGCCCAGGGCCTGGCACAGGGTACGAGTCTGTGGTGGGCCACACAAAAATGAATTCCTGGAGTAATGGGTGGTCAGTAACACTGTGTCCCTGCATGTCCTGATGCTGGCGGTCATACAAGTTCAGCCTGATGGCCATAGGTAGCCCTAGTGAGTGTAAAATTTAAACAGGCAAACAATAATTTCAAGCACTTACAGAGTGAAGGAAGCAATGATTCTTGCATGTGGGTGGATGGAATGGGATCGTTCCCCTGAATGTGCATGAGCCACCCCCTGGGCCGGCCAGCACGGCCAACAGCTGCTTCTGTCCGGTCTCCAACTTGACCTCCCCGTTCCCAGCCCCCCAGCTCCCCCGGGCCAGCTGCAGGTGCCCCAGTGGGGCCTTGGCTGAGCTTCCTTTCCCAGGGAAGCTCTGTTCCCTCTGTGTGTTCTTGCTGATCCCGCTGTGCTTGACTTTACCCCCATGCCCATTATTTCAGACAGTCCAGGGTCCGCTCCTTGAGCTTCCAGCTATTGCCGAAGCCTCTGGCCGCGTGTCTGTCTGGGCAGGAAGGAGTAAATAAGGAGAAGATGCGAAACTCTCGTGGCAGACGCTGTTGGTCACCGGCCCAACGTCGCCTCTGTCTTTTTGTAATAACCGAGCCTCAGTTTCGTTCAGGTGGTCCGATAAAACGTCGACTTCAACCTTTGTGGTGAGTGTGGCCCGGTGAGACAGTCTGGCCAAGGAGATGTAAGAGCTGGCAGTCCGGTGAGGCTTTGGGGCGTGTTCTCTTATAGAGGGGCTGACTCAAAGAACCGCTGCCTGGGGGTGTGTGAGGAGACCTCGTGCAATCACGGGGCTGAAGGCCATGCACGCATGGCCTAAGAATGAAGGGGCAGACAGCCGGAACTGAGCTGGTCACTGAGGGCACCCTGGAGCTGCCAACCCATCCCAGACAGCCTACCTTGGGACGCTTTCTTATATGAAGAGTCACTGTGGCCGGTGTCACTCAGTTGGCTGGGCATCATCCTGTAAACCGAAAGGTTGTGGGTTTGATTCCCAGTCAGGGTACCTGGGTTGTGGTTCGGTCTCCTGTGGGGGCATATGCAAGAGGCAGTTGTTGGGTGTTTCTCTGTCACATCGATGTTTCTCTCCCTCTTTCTCCCTCCTTTCTCTTCTTTCTAAAATCAATAAACATGCCTTCAGATGAGTATCAAAAAAAAAAAGAAGAAAACCCCTGCTTTTCTAAAGCCACTGTTTAGTTGGCTTTCTGTTAGATTTGCTTTTCGGTACAATGCAAACCTAAGTGATACCACTTTCAGTGTGACAGTGGGAGAAATACTGGTTTCTGCCCATGGGAGAAGGGATAAACTTCCCAGTGTGGGCGGTGTGTCAGTAAGCAAAGGTTAGATGGCCGTTCTTCAGGGAGGTCCAAAGGGATTCCTGCAGGAGGCAGGGAGTGGAATTTGGCAGAAAAGCAGGATATTAACTTTAAAGAAAAGCACTTGAAATAAAGGTGGCTTCTGGCCCCTCAAGGTGAAGTTCCCATTATCATGAGACAAAATGTCTTTATTATTTTAACACTTAAGGAAGCTACAATTCTATGTGTATGACATAGTTCTCTTTCCCACACTTTTTTAAATCTGTGAAGATGGAAAAAAAAAACTTGCCTAAAAATCTGCCCGTATAGGAAACAGCAGGATTTTCATACAGTTGGTTAAGTACACTGTCATTTAAAAATGGGTCTTTTCATGTCCACTCTTGTGGGACTTCTCATTTGGCATGGCAGGTCGAACACATGTTTATCCTTGTTCCTTCTTGCAACCTAACTAAGCTAAAGAAATGTTAAACGTCATGGATGCAACTGGAAAGCATTATGCTAAGCGAAATAAGCCAGGCAGTGAAAGATAAATACCATATGATCTCACCTTTAACAGGAACCTAAACAACAAAACAAAGAAACAAGCAAAATATAGTCAAAGACACTGTAATAGAGGACAGGCTGACAGTGACCAGAGGAGAGAGAAGAGGGAGTTTCAGGGGAAAAGGGGAAGGGTTTACAGGAACAAAGTTAAAAGACACATGGACAAAAACTAGGGGGAGGGTGGTAATGGGAGGGAAGTTGGGAGGAAGGGGTGGGCGGGCTGGATTGGGAGCAAAGGGGAGAAAACTGTACTTGAACAATGATTAAAATAAAATT
>PVIA01008281.1:0-58536 GCA_004024845.1 Tonatia bakeri
GAGGAGCCAGATTGCAGGGCAGGCCAACCTCTGGCTGCTCCTTCTATTCATTTGTCACTTGTTTCAGTCTTTCTTCTCTCCTTCTATTTTATGTCTTTAACCTTATCTAGGTGGTTTCCCCGAGAAAATAAGTGCCGGAGCCCATCTCCGCGGTGAATTACAGCGATTCCCCAGGCACTCTTCACAGGAGTCAGGGTGTGCACTTAACTTGGCCTGTCAGATCCCCATCTGAATATTTTCAATCAATGGCAGCTCGGAGTGATTTAGGAGAGCATCCTTCGCATCTGCCATACTGCTTTTATTTCCGACACAGCCGCTCGCATCCACGCCGAAGGTTGATCCACTTTGTAGAAACTTAGGGCGATTCTCCAGGCCTTTCATGATGCTCAGGTCAACCTATTAAAGTGCTTTACGGTCCTTTGTCATGAGTGGTGTCATTTAAATGTGTATTATTATTCTGTGTCTTCCCACTGATAGACACATGCAGGAGCTAGGCAAGCAGCAGAAACATAATTCAAAGGAAAAAGAGAATGAGAAAAGAAGGCAGGAAAGGAAAAAGGCAGGAAGGCAAAATAACAACACAAATCCTACCACACGTATTGGGAAATTGCATCAGTGCTCCTTCTGAGACTTGCACCGGTGAATAAGAATTACTTGAGTTGTCACCTCTAAATGAAAATATTACACAGAATGTCTTCTAAAAGGAAGCCTCCCCTATATCAACAGGGTTAAATAGAAAGGTCATTGGGATCAAAATCTGGGTAAGTGTGACAACAAACTTACCATGTACGTGGATTCCTTTAGTGAAGGCAGAGTGAGCTCTGTCGTGGGTGTCTCAGGGCAGGAATCATGGATGGGGAAGGACACACACACAGACACTCCCCTCCTTGCCTGCCGTCTGTCTGCCCACAGGACCCTTCGGCACCTCCCCCAAGTCAGCCCCTGCTGATTGAAATGTGAAGACAGTCAGGTGGGTGTGGGAACCACATGTCTCACTGATGGTTTATGTCAAGCCACAGACCAGCAGGCAGAACAAAAAAGTCTGATCGCCCTGTTCACAGACCTCCCACACCCCAGAGGTGCCGGGAACACACATTTCTTTCATCGTTCAGCGTGGTATTTCTCGACCGGCGATGCGTTCCAACTGGCGAATGTAGACATGTGAAAAATCCTTAGGACATAGTGGGGGACAAAGGGAAACCACACGAGACCTTTTCAGTTGTCACACAGACAATCACCCCGGAGACGGCGGCTGGGGTTTGTGTGCATGGGTGTGAGGTGTGTGGTTGTGCGTGTGGGCGGGCCAGGGCTGCCACCCAGCAACGGTTCCTGGTTCTGTCTCACACGGTCACACTGAAGTTCTCCCCGAAGTTTGACGGCTCTTCCCCTTCTACCTGCTGGCTTCTCTCTCTGCTCGAAATCTACCAATTATTTCCCTTAAGCGTCAGCAGAACACCAGACACACTGAGATATAACCTTTACTCACGTTGGTGCTGTTAAATCATTACTTGAAACTGAAGTCACACTTGTCAACTGTGACTTCAGTCCCTAATAACTACTTTCCAGAAGTACCAGTGGTATCTGGGCTCTTAATGCTGTGGCCCAGGGCTCTCGGAATGTCTTTTCAGGTCATTTAGAACCATCCATCTGATCTGTAGCAAGATCAGTCAATCTTTCAGCCGAGTGCTTTCCTCTCACTTCCCCTCACTGCCAAGCCCTTTATTAGCTCTCTCAGGGCCGAGCTGGGAGATGATCTCAGGCAGCCATATCGACCACTTAGCTTGTAAAGACTTTGAGCTCAGGGCATCACTGCGTGCTCGGATCCCGGATTCTGTCACTTTCCTGTGAGACTTTTTCTCCCCCTCTATTTTCCTTCTCTGTGGGTTTATTGGGCTCTCATTTAAAAGGCCTTTTAACCAGCCCTGGATGCATGACATAAGAAATCTAAGAAATGCACCCAGATGTCAGTTGGCAAGGACACGTAACTGGTGTGGTTTGAGACAGCGTCTGGTCTTACTGAGCGTGTAGTTCTGGAGAGCCCTCCTCTCATGACCAGTGACTTCAGGGGACTTGGAGAAGGTGAAATAGGTTTTTTAGTTTTCAACGGATCTTGATTTTTACTTTAGAGGCTAATTAATATTAACAATACCACCACAAATATCAAATTGTACTTTACAATTGTCCTGTCGCTTAATGCATGTGTATGCACACACTCGTAAGGTCTCCTGGTTGCCCATTTTGCAGGTGAGGTGACAGAGTGCTTCAGTAGCTTGCCCAGTATCACCCAGTTAGGACCTGGAAAGGTGAGCATATGAACCCAGGTGCTTGACTGCCCCTTCAGCAATGACCCAGTACTTCTCTCTCCCAATAAGCAGCCATTGTTAATACTGTATGAACTGAAGAATTGCCACGATTATATATGAAATGGTTACTGAAAAGTTACTGCAACTCACAGAGACACATAAGCCCCATCTTTGGAGTGTCCATGTGCATCACCCTGCCATCTGATGCAAATGCAGAGGATAATATATTAGAATCACAAGATGAATTTTTAATGTGTGGCGGGTGTCTGCCAAAAAGTAAGTGGATTGGAGGAACAGACAGACAGGCCGAGAGTATTGATAAAGGAAGGTGCCCTTATGTCTGTCTGTCTAGTTTCCTCTCCCTGCCTTCTCACCTTCTTAAAAGTCTTCCTGCCTCCACTGCCCTCTGTAGAAGTGTTGGTATCTAAGGGCAACGCTCTGATTGTAGTTAGAGAAAAATCCTCTTCCTTTTAATGTAAGAGTAATGATGTTAGCGCCATTGCTCAGGCTCCCTTCCAGGGCAGGTAATTATGCTTTGCCTTTTTCAATTCCCTCTGCAGTTTCTGTGGAATCTATTTTTCCCCCCTCGACTTCCTGTCCTAAACAGCCGTACCAGGTTGCTGGGCTGCTGTTCAACATCTGCTTCCCCCAAAGAGCTACACTTGAAAAGGGAGTGAAATTATTTCTCTTTCTTGATGACTTTGCTGAAAGGAACCTGATAAATGGCAGGTGCTGGAGTGCTCCTTTGATTTGGGTCAGGGGACAGCTTGCAGTGAGTCTGGGGTCACTTCAGTTCCTTGCCTGGAACAAAGTACACAAACGTCCTTTTAAAGAAAATGAGGCTGGCTATTGGACGGGATGATTGACTGGCCACCCGCTGGTGGAGGTCAAGGCAGGCACCAACCTCCTCAGCTGAGGGGCTTGTCCCAATGCCTTTCAGAGGACACCTGGGGCCCCTCTTGCAGAGAGCCCTCCCAAAACCACCAGGGTCCTAGCCTCGACCCCGCTCTTAGAGCTCACCAGGGTCAAGCTTTGGGCCTCCTGACTTCCGCTCACATTTGATCTCTGCTTTCTTGGCAGAAGCACCCAAAGATGAGAGGATTGTTTCCAATTTCCCTTACATAATCACTTCTTACTCTTCCCTGGAGACACCAGGCTTCCAGAAATGACAGCGTGCTTAGCACGCTCCCTCAGTATCCTTACTGAGTCTTCCCGTTCCAGGAGGTCCTGAGCAAGACCAGCCTATGCCCCAATGTCCAGTGTGTTTTTTCTAGACCCCCTGCTGAGCTCTCCAGCATTCTGTCTTGGCACACTTACTCTGAACTAACCGGAGTAAAATTTGGCAAATAACGCTGGTCCTAACCTTAACTAAATAGTTAGTATGTCATATGATCTCTGATAAGATG
Source organism: Tonatia bakeri (assembly GCA_004024845.1). Classification (NCBI taxonomy): domain Eukaryota; kingdom Metazoa; phylum Chordata; class Mammalia; order Chiroptera; family Phyllostomidae; genus Tonatia; species Tonatia bakeri. Next base: position 3,710 of record PVIA01008281.1, read on the forward strand.
TCTTGGATTAAAAACCATGTGATTTATGCAAGGAAATCCATGAGCTACTTTAGAGAAAAAGTCCGAGAGCAGTGAGGAAAGAAAAAACAAAACAAAACACTTCTGTAACAGGACATGCAAAAAAGTCAGCAAAAATAGAACTCTTTTATTTCACACAGAGAGGAGGAAAACATCCAATTATAATCATTTAAAATTTTGTAACATACCCATGAAGATTTTTTCAGCATAAGAGCAAAATGGCTAATAATTCTATGATAACTGCAGTTCTTTTGGTATTCTTTATAAATTTACATTCCAGATATATCTTAGATCTAACAGCAAAACAAACAAACAAACAAACAAGAACAAGTCCCAGAAGGAAGGGTTTCTGTTGGTTGGGGGAGAAAATAGTCTGGCCAATGGAATAATATTTTTTAGCACCAGTCATTTTTCTAAGGGATTTCCTGAAATGACCAAGTGCAGGTTCAAGGGGAAAATGACCTTAAAATGTACTAATAATTAGAGATATCTCAGGTACCAGCTTATATCTCATTAGTGATCAACTGAACATACTGTCTTACTAGCTCCAGTGCAAAGTACAGTGAGAAGCAGTTGCCCAAGAGGGGGACACTCTAGTCACCTTTGTGGGCATGGGGTCAGCCCAATAACGCATCATCCTTGGAATTTAAGTCACGGAAGTTTCGACTTAACGCTTACTTAAAATCAGTCGATAAAAAGGGAGATGCGATAAATCTATGCATTCTTTTCAAGAAAGGAGAGACTGAAAGCTCATTCCTGCAAAAAACTTCAGCCATCTAATGTTTTAAAGTTGTTTTTACATGAATTAGAGAGTTTGGTGGAAGCAATGACAGTTACAGAACCAAACTCTCGTCTGCATCTAATTTTGTCTTAGCAACTCTTTGAAACTGCTAAATCTGGTTTTAAAGTATGATGATGTTGTTTTCTCATGGTGTGAAACAGCTGCTGTTGTTCTGATGAGGAGCCCATTTTCCATTTTATTTTTGCAAGATGTTGGCTACATCAGGCCCCGCAACGTAGGCAGCTGAGAAGCGTCTCGCTGCAGAAAGCAGGAAAGACAGGACAGAGGCGTTTTCCAGAGGCAGCTGTTTCTGAAAGTGGGGCCTGGAGTGGACGCCACTGCTAAGCCAAGCTCAGCTCCTGCCTGGGGGGCCACGCACTGGGCTTTTTCATGGACAGCAGAGTGGCAACTCCAGGGAGGATGACTTACCTGTTGATTTCACGATACCCGTGGATCGTTGGTCCCTAAATCCAGAGGACAAATAATCTACCTGGAAAAACTCCACCCTAAGCTTCTCCTTGGACAATATCAGCCTTCCTGCTCTCCTGTAATATTTTGCTGAGCATGAAGTCACAGACTCACCCCTCCAGCCTAAGCATTAAAAACGAGAAACTCCGTGTTTCTGACTTCTCTTCAGTATCGAGGCAAGGCAGCCCCAGAGCTGCATGGCTGGCAGGTTGAAGCTGTGGTGAGGCTGGTGGCTCTGGGCAGGCTCTGCTTTCCAGCCCATGATGGTCCTCCTCTCTGCACAGCCCTTTCCTGGCTGCTGCTGGACTGCCTGGCGGTGGCCCTTCGGGAGTGAGGGGATCCACTTCAGATAGGGTTTATCTGTGTGCGTTGCCTTCCCAACCCTGCTCCCTGAGGACCCTTCTCCTGGAGCTCTGAACTGTCCCACTGATGGGACGCCTTTCTAGTGACCCTCACCCTGGAAGTTCTGCAAGGGGCGGGCTGATGTGTGGAGGGCGCACTAATGTCTCTGAGCGCAGGGAGCAGTACGGCCGTTCTGGTGGTTAAAAATCGGTACCTCTTCAGCTCCAGCTGGCAAAGGGTTGCTGCTCCGAGGTTTGGGGGTCCCTGCCCGCCTCCACCCGCACCAGCAGGTTGAGCACACCCGTGGGGACCAGTTAACCCCAGGCGCCCCCAGAACCCTGCTCCTGCGTGATAGCCAGAATCAGTTCAGATTCGTTGGTGCCTGGACTCCACTAGTTGTTAAATACTTTCTCACCCCTGAGTAGAGGCTAATGAAATCCCTTTACATGGAGCGTAGCTGGGGTCTGATTGCTCCCCCTCCCTTCTCTCATCCCTGAATCTCTTGCCACCCACTGTCTCCTCACCATGTGCCTTACAAGGAAGTCTTCCTTTCCAGAAGTTACAGGCAATTGAACAGCAGTGGGCTAAACTATTATGGAGATCTTAAGCTGCTGGATCATTACAAGCTCAAATTGATTACATCTGAGCTCGAAAATTTCAGAATGAGAGAACATGGCACTTGAAAGTGGCTAGAAAATTTTGTGTTCAATGTAGGTGGTTTTGTGCTGCCGTATCTTTCATGGTATCCAAAGTAATATAGGCACTTCTTTTTGGCCATTTTGTAAATCTCAACCTTCTTTTTGGCCATTTTGTAAATCTCTCCGAAGAGGCATTTGTTATCTTTAACAACAACTAGTTAAAATTGTATTTTCACGGTGGCAAAAAAAATGCTTTTAAAATGACCCAACAGAAATGAGCTGGTTTGACGTGGAATGTACACACATTTTCTGAATATATGTGAGCATCCTCTTGTTATTCTTTCAGTTACCAGGTATTTGGTTCAGATTGTGTTTTCCTCCCTGCAGTTGCTGTTTTAATCATTGTCAAGTTCAAGCTATGAGTGTGAAGATTTGGAGATGATAGACTCTTGCTTAATCATTGCCATTGATTAAAAGGGACGGCTTGAGAAAAATCAGTGCGTGCTGCCTAAACTTGACTCACCTGTGAGTGAACGGGGTCGGACTAACTGGTAGCCTCAGTTCCCTGCCAGCACCAGGGTTCTGGATTCACTGATGTTGTTCTTCTGCTCTGTTAGTAGCAGTGACTGCGTGTGCAGAGTGTTTTTATACATCCTGTCACTTGAACCTCAGAGCCACTCTAACAGGTAGGCAAAGTGAAGAAAGGATCCCCAGCAGCTTAGAGCTTGAAAAGGAAAAACAATTAGGAAACCATGAATTACCCTTCTGAATTACCCACTTCAGTTTCAAAAATTAAACTGTTGGTTTATGGAAGTCATTCTTTCTGCCTCCATCACAGGTGTTAGCTTCTGAATGTGTTGGCTGAGCTTGGCGTCCTGGTGTGAAATGATAGTTACGCAGCTAGTTGTTAAACATATGTGTTTGTGTGTAAACATAAAGATGTGTATAAACACAGTGGGAGGTGGAAGCGGGTGTAGTCCAGCAGGGCGATGAATAGGAGAAGGCACAGAATTACCCATTGGCATCCAGAAGCAAAGACAGGCGTCTAACGTATATTAACTGCCCAATGTGTGCCATTTACGTTATTTTAATTCATCTTCATGTCCGTTCTACGTGAAGTCCGTATTAACTTACCCATTCTACAGATGCAGAAGCCTGCATGCTGAGACGTAATTGAGGACAAGTTCTCGTAGGTAGAGTCCATATTTGCACCCAGAACACCTTTCCACTGCATTCTTTAAGCGATTTATTTGTCTAGTGCCCCATCTTTATCCAACATGTAGTAAGCATCAGACTCTGTGCTGGGTAGTGAACTCAAGTCCACAGCAAAAAAATCCAGTCCCTCCGGTTTTGTAAATCCACCATCCTTGACATCTGTGACTTCTGTGGAGGTGGGAGGTGGGAGGGATTAGAGGTTAGGGAGGGGATGACAACAGGCCTCTGGAGGAAGGGGGACCAGCCCTGATTCACGGCACTTGACGGTTTCTGTGTATAGATGCTCCCATGGTAGCCGTGCCATCATTGAATGCAGGGAGCCAAAGCAGACCATCTTTTGAGTTGGATGAGCCAGCCGCAGCCCACCGCTGGGTGGGATAGAAAGTACAGCGATGCAGAGACCCTTCTGATACCTGAAATAAGGGTGCTGAACTCCCCAGAGGCCCAATAGTCTCTAACCTTTGCAGAGGGCATTATGATTCACAAGATAATTTTCTCTGTTGATTTGTTTTTTGTAATCCTTACAACCCCATGGGGGAAAAAGGCCATTTTTGAGATGGGGCAACTAAGGGGCACCACGGCTGAATTCCTCATCAATACCATACACCTTGGGGGTAAAATCCAGCTTTGAAAACCAGGCCCCTCACTATACCACACAGGTTTAAACACCAAGATTGGTGGCCCCTTTCTGAGTGCCCACTTTATAAGTCTCTTTTGATCCCCTTTGTTGGAGCATAGTAATGAGACTAGTGCTACCTTGCTTGTCTAAGTTCTGTTACTCAGCATTCACAGCCACTAACTGCCCCCCTAAGACCGATGCATGTCCCTGGTTATGTACAAGAGTACAAGGAGGCTGAACATTATGGGCAGACCCCATAGTGCACCCATGGAAGACTCCCGCCTGGGAGTGAGTGTCGTCACTCCCCTGTTCCAAAGCCGGCAGCCATCTTCACGCAAATGGTGGCCACCCTTGGGGGAAAACCAGTAACCCACAGTCATGATAGAAAGATGCCCCTGAAGCAAGTTACAGCAGAAGGCTGAACGCCAACCAGCAATAGACTTCTCACACGTCCTAGCGAATGGGTGACAGTTTTACGGCCAGTGGTTAAAACGAGGCGCGTTAGGAAATTAGCATCCCCATGCAGGCTTTTAATTTCGTCTCCTTGGCTGTCTCCTCTGAACATGACAGTTTGAGTTCACATAGAGATATTCCATTCTTCAAGGGAAAGAGAAGAGGAGATTATTCTCGGCCGTGCAACAGAAAAAGCTACCGTTAGATGCGGTCAGTCAAGTGAGGGCTGTCAGCACGTGCTAGGTATTTACTCTGTGCCGAGCGTGGTGCCAGAAACAAAGCAGGTGTAAAAGATACATAAGCCCCAGTTCTTCTCCTGTACAGAAAGGCCTATAAAACTCAACAGTGCACCAGGCTCTTCAGGGCTTGGGCAGGATCCCAGCTCTGCTACTCATCATGTACGAACCTGGAGAAACTGCCTCAAGTTCCTTGAGTTATCTTTTCCATGGACTTATCTGTTGTTGTTTTTTTTCCAAAAGAATAATACATCCAATACTTTCTTCTAAAACTCTTATGATTTCTAAAATTGAAACACTTCCACAGCAGCCAAGGAAAGACAGTGAGTGGTAGTTTTCAATGTGGCTTTGATAGTAAATACAAAGAGTCTCATTTAGTGAAAAAACAAAGATGTGGTAGAACTAAATATGGAGAAAGAATCATTAAGAGGGTTTTCGATCATTTAAACCCTCGCTTCCTCATATACTTGAGTTAATATGAGCCTTTGTCAGTTGTGCCACATTTTAAAATGAAATCCATATCCTGTTTCCCACATGGGAGCAGAATTACTAGGTCAGTAGGCCCTTAAGTATCATGATTGGCAATATACAGGGCAGATGACACTTGTCAAAGATGCAGTGACCAATGCAGATACAAATCTGACTTGAGGACTGAAAGAATCTGAGTCGAATTGGTGCCTGAGATGAAGTCCAGGTTCAGTGGGGTGACACAGCTCACAGCACTGTTCATGGGACAGTCGTTCAGGACCCCCCCCCCCCCGACTGTGATGCTCCCAGGCCTGGTCATTTCTCAAGAAGCCTGTGGTTCAGTCCCTTCTGTCTTCCTGACACTACACTCACTCAGCAGCTGGGTGGGGGAAAAAGAGGGAGAGAGAGAAAGAGAGAGAAAAAATAGCCAACATATCTGCCTCCGTTAGGTTTCTGTAACTTTTGCCCTAAAGTGCAGTTTTTTACACGGGGGGATATCAGGGGCCAGTGGAGACCAAGCAGTGAGTAATCCACAGAAGCAAATCTCTGAAATCTCTGACATATCTACAAGATACAGATGTACTCATGTAGCTTATTTCCAATGGTGTTAAGTACTACAAAGGAAATAACTAGTTATGAAATAGAGATGTACTTGGGGTGGTGTTATTGGACAGGATGTTCAAGGAAGGCCTCTTTGAGACAATACCTGGACTGACATGGAAACAGAAAGGAGGAGGAAAGCTTTCCAACCTTAGAAAAAACAGCAGGTGCAAAGGCCCTGAGGCAGAAGCAATCTGGGTGTGATCAAAGACTAGAAAGGGCCAGGTTGCTGGCCTGTCCCAAGGGAGGAAGAATGCAAAAGAGAGAGTCATAGAGGAAGCAGGGATCAGATCAGGCAGGACTTTGTGGGTCAGGAGTCCTGAGCATATTCCAAGTGTAATGAAAACTTTTGTACAATTGAAAGCAAGAAAGTAACAGAATCTGGTTTGTTGGCCTTTGACAGAGATGTGATCACCTATTGAGTAGGACACACATATAAATAAACAAATAGCTCCCTGGCTACTGATCTACTTAACTAGCTATATAAAGCCTAGCAAGCAGCCCTAGGATCCACAAAAATGTAGAGATTTGCAGAGGAAGTAATATAAGCAAAATGAATGGGAAATAATGAGGACAACTGAAATTCAGCCCGTAGCCAAGTGACTTTCTAAGAGAATACACTGGAGAAGATAAGTAATGATCAGCTTTGGAAATGAACAAGCATAGACAGTGAAGGAATTTTCTAGAATGTCTGGGTAACATGGAGTGCCTTTTGCCTAGAAGAAGGTAATCAGTAAATTCAATGCTCGTGAAAGTTCCATAGCAGAGGAGGCCACACAATTGCCCTGAGCAGAGATTTTATCACTTTTCAGGGTTGACTATGGACTTACGGCATAATTCAGTCCCTGTAAAAGCACGTTGTAATTTTTTGGATTGCCCTGGTGGTTATGCCCCATGTTTTCGTTCACTGCAGAAGATATGATGTAGGATTATTAATTAGATCCCTAGCATTCCTAAACGAGGCTTTCCCTTCATCCACATACTTTGCCTGCAGTTCCTCTGGCTTTTCTTTGAATGGTCTTCTGTGCACCGGCCGATTTCTCACGTTGTCCAAAGTTGGGCCACTCTGTGTGCCGTTGCCCCTGGGAAGATGAAGCATCACGTCTTTGTATAGTGTCACCAGGAAGGGCTCCTGCTGGGAAAATCTGGGTTCAGGCTGTCCTGTGGCAGACTCCCCAGCGATGTCGGGGGATATAGATGCAGTGACAACAGGGTTGGGATGAGAGTGGAGGATGGGGCCCTTCCATGCCAGCTTGCTGAGTCCGGAACCCTGACACTTGTGAAGTATGCTGTCAGGAACATTAAGTATCCAAAAGTGATAAAGCTTCAATTTGCTAGTCCATTAGACTAATTACTGCAATAATTAAGTAACTACTTGATTAGAACTAATGGGTACCTAATTATCCAGGAGAAAAGTATCAGGTGGCAATTATCAGGTGGCAATTAATAGACTGGAGTTAATGTCTTAGCACTGTCTTTGTATGAATTCATAAGCAAGGTAAAGAAAACAAACAATAACTTATTAATATTTATTGGTGCCACAGTGTTTTTCAGCTTGTTTCATTTACACAGAACCAATTAGTGGAGAGGCCACTAGAGTTGCAGGGTATAAAGGGACTGCAGCAGAGTTAAGTCTTTAAAGACACAGGATCTCATGAGCAGCAACCGCTAACATTTAACCAGCATCAGCCTGTGATTTCGGCTTTGTTGCTGTAAATCTATTGAAAGGGAATCACAGAGGTGAAAAATCAATCGTCACGATAAAATCTGGGAGAAACAGGCTAATAGATTGATGTCGAGGGCCCTCATTAAAGATTTTTCTTGGCCCACTGGAAACCTCCCCTCTCTTTTCCCCCTGCTGTTTTTAAATGGCTGGGGAGAGAGATGCATACAAGAAACTAACTTACTAGAAGAGAAACTTTTCTGGTGAACCCATGCCACACAGAAGCCTTGAGTTTCTCACAGTATGAAACGCTGTCTTTCTAAGCCAGCGGTTGTTGAGCAGTGGCTAAGAGCTGCTGCTAACATCAGAAAATACGTGTTACAAAATAAATGTTTGAATGACACTTCCATCCACGCCCGCGTTGTCCTGTGGTTCTAACTGCAGAGCCCTGCCTTCTACAGACTGCTTCCCTGGAAAACATCGGGCAGAGTTTGAAATGCCTCACTCAGGTTGAGAGGAGAAAACAGGTCAGCTAGTTATTTATTTATTCTTTAATTCAGGAAAACACACGCTACAAGGTTGTACGGCTTCTGGGCAAACACAGGAACAAGAGCTGAACCGAAGGATCACAGAGTGAGGAAACGCTCCCCGGCTGAACGTTCTGTGCCGAACATTTCAGCTGCGTAACGAAAATAATAGCTACATGCTTCTTATTTTCTTTCCCTAGTTCGTTGAAGTCTTTTTTTGAAGAATGGTTTTGAAAAATTCAGGAGAGGTTTGGACCCGTGTTACATTTATTAACATTTTTAAAGTTACATAATTAACCCTGAGTGGAGGAAAAGCCCATCAACTTTTATTTTATTTCCTTGCCCAGTCTAAATAATTGAAATGGGTCTTAATCATATTTTAGGGAGAAAAAACAATCATCTCCTATTAGAATGCATACAGTGACAAATGGAGATAAATCTAAAATTTATAGAAAGGGAGCATTTGCATAAACTGCAGAATCCAAACATATAGGACATTAAGAGTAACAATTGTTGCAAAGGGCATGAAAAATTCAACTTTGGTTTCATGATAGGAGCCCGGCTTCCCAACGTGATTAAGATAATACATCACGCAGCCCTTGCTTATTAAAGACATAATTGTTGTGAGAACCAGAAGTGGCGTTACTGCTAATCTAGTTTTATATATGTACAAATATGAGGAGAAGTGGACTTGGAGGTGCTTGCTTTTGGTGATCCATAGTCGTTTTATTAATGTTTGAATAATAACCGCCTAGAGGGCCTGTTATAAATTAAAGGGACGGATTGAGATATAAATTTTTATGAGGACTAGTTATACATTTCCATTATGTATTTAAAAATGAAGGAATTACTGTGAGCGCGGCCGTCCTCACATTTATTTGAGGTGATTGGGACGGGAGGGACGGTGGACGGGAGCTGCTGCGTGGTGGCAGTAAGAAAGATGTATCTGTCCCTTTGAACAGATACATCATATGTCACGCACGAACTCTGTTCTACCGGAGTCGGTCCTCCGCTGCCAAATCTGCATGATTATTTCCGTGACAATAGCAAGTGATAATAGAACGTGAGGTTCAGGCCACTTAAGGGGTTTCTTATGGTTAAATCCTGGAAGACTCAGCTGTTATCGATCTGTTAATGCAACAGGGGAAGGCAGTGATTGCCGCCAAGCAGTTCTGATGCTTCTCCCTGCTTCTGGGGCTTTGCACGTGGCCTTCGGAGACGCCGATCCTGCTCCATGGCAATCATCCTTCTTTCTTCAAGTCTTCTGATCTGTTCTTCCAATATTGTCCTCACTTTTGTGGATATCAGGGGTCCTTGAACTTCCATCATGTATGAACTCAAACCCCAAAGGGTTCAGGGAGATCCTTGGCAAGCATGATCCTATGTCTATGTACCCATTTATGTATAGGTAAAACCTTACGGACATAACACCAACCCCAAGGATAGAAATGTGTATTGTAAAATACTGCTTTCACATTCACCTGTATCTCCATGAGAACTTTGCAGTCAGGCAGCCCAGGGGTTGCACCCCAGCCAGAATACTAATGAGATGGTCATTTAAACAAGCTGTTTTACTGGTAACTCCCAATGTTCTCATGCATAGAATGAAAAGATTAAATATACTTTAAGGCGTGTGGTATGCCATGGCAACTTAATAAATACATGTGTATTAGTTTTGGGGGGCTGCCCTAATACAGTACCACAGACTGGGTGACTCCAACAACAGAAATTGATGGTCTCATTGATGGTCCCCTGCTCTGGAGGCTGGAACTTCAAGATCAAGGTGTCGGTAGGGTTGATCCTTCTGAGGGAAGGATCTGGTCTGGGCCATTCTCCTCGGTTGGTAGATGGGTGTTTTCTCCCCATGCCTCTACATATCATCTTCCTTTTTGGTATATCTCTGTATCCAAATTTTCTTTTGTACAAGGACACCAGACGCTTTGGATTAGAACCCATCCCAATGATCTCATTTTAACTTGGTTACATTTGTGAAGACCCAATCTCCAAATAAGGTCACGTGCTAAGGTGCTGGGGTTTAGTTCTTCAACATACGAGCAGGGAGAGGGGGGCAATTATACCCATTAAATATGTTTGATGAGTGAATATCATTAATGAATGAATATAAAATACTATTAATGATGTAGCGATGATAAATAGTATGCTTTCAAACAGCATACAGTTCATTCTCGTCAGTACACCCCCTACCCCCAGCCTCAGTTACCGATCTGATCTTGATAAGATGCTCAAACTTTCCATATTGCTTATGTTCACCCACTTACTCAGGCAAAATGACAATAATATTATGAATGTTTTTTTTTTCTTGTTGCAATTGACATGCATCAAACCCAGGTGTGCCAGGTGATTACAGGCCGATGAATCCAGGTGGTGGGCCATCCAGTACCCTCCATCATCCTTTGTGTCCGTTCATCTGTGGGGGCCCTAGTGAAAAAAATGATCATTGCCTGAATGAGTATAATGATGGCCAAATAAAATAAGCATGTAGAAGAAAATCAGAGCTCCTTGTGCTGATTTTAAAATAGATTGTACTGTTCAAATGCATCTTTCAAAACCAAGAAAACTCCTTAATCACAGGTCTATTTGAATTTAAATTCCAAGTATCAGCTCATCACCAGCATCCTGCCATTTACCAATTTTAGCAATAATGTTAAAAGGCTACAGAAAGGTCTTCCTTTCCCATTACTGCTCCATGCTCTCAGGCGAAGGCCTGGGGAGCAGTGGCCTGCCTCCCAGTGTGCGTTCCCCAGCTGTCCTTTCCCAGGTGGTCAGCAAGGGACCCCTGGCAACGTTTTTCCCTGCCATCAGTTTCCTCATCTCTACATGGTTCTTATGAAGACACAGTATGTGAAGCTCTTCACCCCCAGTGCTACTTGCAGTCACCATGATTTGGGTATCTTTTTTTCTCCCTCCACACCCCCCTGCACAGTAGCGGCACTCCATGACAAGGGAGGGGGAACTCCGTTGTCAGTCCTGGGTGATGACGGGACTCTTCAATTGCTGCAGATCAGGAGCGGTGCCCACTCAGCAGCCATCTGACACAGACTGCTTTCGGATGCTCTCATGAAGCAAGGGCTGTGGCTCCACAGAGAGGAAAGGAGGCACGGGGCTGTTCGGTCTGCCAAAGTTTGGGTGTGGAGAAAACTGAAGCCCAGAAGATGGAGAGATGGGAGTTTGAACAGGGGTATCATTTAATATGTTTAACCTCTTAGATGCTGAAATTTGCATGAAATCTACCTAAATCTGTATCTTTAATCTGTCACAATGCACATATCATATACACATTGTAATACTTGGACTTCGGTAATATTTCTAGCAGTCCTGAGCGTCTGTTTTTCTCTCATCTGGAAACGGTGCTAGAAGAGGTCTTGTCATATTTTTGTCTTCTCATATTGCTGGGTTTTCTGGATGTCAGAGGGGGCAAAAACGAAGCGTCATGTGATGAGAAAACAAATGATACAGTGTTCGGGATTTTTCTTTTTGTTCTTAAAAGCGTGTGATTTCACTTCAGCTGGGGTCAAAGTTCAGTTCGGTTCTTATTTTATCCACAGCGCTGGCCCATCTCTCATGAGAATCTCAGCTCCCCGAGTCCCTCGATCATTCCGTGGTGTTCGGTTCTCTCCTCCTCGCTCCCGTGTAATGCAGTTGAATTATGAAGTGGCCAGGACCTGGCCCAATGTTGAAAACACGGCCTGTTTCATATCCTGTACCCTGGAAGAACAGATCCATTTGATTGTTTCTTGCTCAGTATTTCCAAATCTATTGCCCAAATTGTGAGCTTTGCTATTTTATTTCTGCTGCAGCAGAGACCAAAGATGATGTTTTTATAAAAACTGGCTTTCTTTAATCCCGTTGACACTTGTCTCCCCTTGTCAGCTGTGTTACCCATTGTTTTAACCACCAGCCTAAGGAGGTGAAAGGGCTCTGTTGGTAGGAGAGAGGAAAAGTGGATATGAAATAAAAGGTTAATTCTCCTACAATTCTTCATATTTTGAATGGATAGTTGAGAATCTTACAGAAAAGAAAAATAACACTCTTATTAGCCTAAATGTAAGACTCAACATACCTCAAATTCAGGAACGAAGCTCCCTTTTACCGAAGGAAGTAACACAGAGAAAGGAATCTGTTGATGTGTTCCTCCCACTCACGGTGCTAGTGGTGTGCCCCAGAGCCCCGCCCCTCTTCATGGATGCGGCCATGTGCTGTTTGTGTGTTTGAGATAAGAAAGCCTCTGTAACCACTTGACCTCACGGGTCCTCTCCAGTTAACTGACAGACCCAGCCTAGAACCCTCTCGGGGAAAAGAAGTGAAGAATTATATACTCAGTGCACTGCATTCAGTTTAAAAAGTCCTGTTGTTGACTCAAAGCATTTAATCCAACAGCACCACCCCCACCTCCCACCTCCCACCCTCCATTTCAGCACTTAACTTACTGTCAGGAAGTAAATGGGGTCCTGGGAGAAAGAACCTGGCTCACTGTCTCCTCCATGCCCTTCATAGATGTGCAAAAGCCTTTTCCCCTGAATAGGTCGTTTAATCTCCTTGTACGGCGGCATCCTCTCTTGTGAGATAGAGGTCGTAATACTAGCTATTTCACACAGTTATGGGAAAAACTATCTGGTTAGCCATATAAAGCATTTTACACATATGAAGTGCTTTACACAGTCTAAATAATGCTTGAAAGCATAAAATGTATGTAGTTATCAAGTATTATCATCATGGCCTTTATATTTCTCTGGGCATTTATCCTTCCTTTTCTCCCTCCTCTTTTCACATTATTATGTAGAGAAATAGAATTCCTCCTCTTTTCTCATGACGAAGGGTTTGAGAGTCTTCAGGGCAGGAGAGAAAAGCTCTTAGAGAGATTACTTGTCAATTCAAGTGCAAAAGTTTTCAAGTAGAAAATTGGCACCAATATGTGAATCTGAATGATTTCTTAGAAAAATAGGATATTGAAGTGAAAAGTTGGATTTTTAAAGGACCCCCAAATAAACTTCTTAGAAAATAACATCTGACAAGGAGAATCCATTGTTATCAGCATATAGGCTGAGGTATAAATACAGAATGGTACGAAAGTAGGTTTATGGTTGTGAGTATAGTATGCAACACACAGGGTTTATTCCTATATTATTATTTATTAATTATTGTATTATTTTCCATATGAGAAACTGTAAACCTCCTTTGCCCCATCCTATATTGACTCATCCATGCCTGTTTGTTGAGGACCTTTTATATGCTAGGTGCAATATGTATTATTTTTTTTCTTGGAAACAACACTAAAGAGTCTATTTCTATTTCACAGCTGAGAGACCTGCCAAAGTTCCACAGTGAAGGGAAGATAACCCTAATCATTCTTAATTCAAAACCTGTGCTCTGTGTTCTGTGCATAGTAAGGCGCATGCCCATTTCATTATCCATTCACCTGAGTCCTACAGGTGAACTAACGTCACCCAGCTTACCTATGCAGTGATCAAGTTTCTGTTTTGTGCTGTGGGGGCATGTGCCACCTTAGTGACTTGTTGGGTCCCTTGCTCAAATAGCCTCCCATTGCATAAGGACATACATACAACATTGAAAGTAACTACTCTTGGTTATAATTTTATACCTCCTTATGATTAGTAAATGTTGGCTCTGTGAAGTTTCTTTTAGAAGATGACAAAAAAAGAGAGCTCTAGATGGAACAGGTCATTGAGGAATTGACATAGACCTTCTTGTTATAGTTGGAGGGAGGAATACAAATGGTTTTACTGGATAGAATCATAGCATTTTATAATTGGGACCAGTTTGGCTGAAGGTCCTAGTGTGACTAGTAAGGTAAAAAGCTCTATATACAGATATTGTGATCTCTAAAGGCATTATAAACCTTTCTACCTGTTATAGCCAGTGAAATTGTTGCAAGAGAAAAAAAAATCTGAGCTACTAGGAAGGATACAGAAAGCTATTTAAAATTTTGTTTTGAAAGTACACAATCAGAACATACGCATATGCATAAAATGTAATAGAAAACTAGAGTCTCCACAATTAAAATATTTTATTTATTCTAACATATTCAAATTTGCACTTTCTCCATTTATTTGAAGATTTAAAAAATATATATAATTATCACTCTACTGAAGCCTGAGCTGTTATCTTTGTCTTAACAAGTCTAATATGCCCTATCTAAAATTATTTTCATGTCATTAGAGGCACTTATCTATTAGTAAAGATGCCTCTTTTATTTCTTAAACATCCAATGATCATTGCAAATCGATCCTCTCTCTTTGACTACAAGTAAATATCACCACTGATCCTCTGAAGTGGCGTCTGATCCCAGGTGCCTGCTATGGAAACCCAAGGTCTTCAATTCCTTAAGGTCTCTAATGGCATTAATCAAGGCAGCACAACTTACTTAAAAGGAAGAGATGATTAATCTTGACAATAGTAATGTAAACAGAACTCTCATGAATTGGCGATTACCCTCCCCACCCCCTACCACTGGGGCATTAGCTCTTTGTTTGAGATTTACCCGGTGCCATGTACACATTATAAGAACAAAAGAGAGTTCTTTATTTTTTTTTAAATATCCATTCAGTGCAGCTTACCGAACAGGGGAAAAATTGCTATATTTATCAAGGTTGATTTTGTTTTCCAAGTCTCTAATTCGAAACTGAAGAATGCAAGACTACATACATCAGGTGTTTCTAGCAAAATAGCAGCAGCAGCCGCAAAGCATAGACATTTGTCATTCCTTAGAGCTGTCTGACAGTTCTGACAATTCATTAGGCTGAGCTGAAAAGAGGTTTAGAAAGCAAAGAAGGGAACTCAGGTAGGAGAGTTGCTTTTGCATGATCCAGTAATGGCTGATTTGTATCATTTGGGGTGATGGATACACTGTTCAGATTAAACTCAGCAGGGTCTTTCCCCCTCTCTCTTTCCTTGATTTCCCCCAATCCCCAGCTTCCTTCCTCTGGAAGCCCCCAGGACGCTGAGCAAAGGCTGTCCCTACAGTAGCACTTCATTCTGGAAGGTACGTTCACGTGTATGTTAAGAAAATGCTCCCTTCCAAAAGAAGCTGCTTCCGAGGCGGAGGGAGGTGGGGGGAGATACAAGATGATGAAACCACGCCTTGCCCCCCAGTTCCTACCTACCATATGGATTTTCCTCCCTCTCAGCCTGTGCCCGTGATGCTACGTGCGCATCTGATGTCCTAGTCCCTGATACATGGAGCCTAAAGACACCAGCCCATCTTGCCCCCAGCCCACCCAGTGGCCACACTTCTTTACAAATGGGAAGGCGGTGTTGATGGAGACCAGTTGTGTGTTCGTGCCTTGGGGTAGGATTGGAAACTTACTCCAGGCATCATCTTTTTTGTAACCTCTCACATGCCTGGGGTAGGAAACGTCTCATTTTTAATTCTGAGAAACAGTAAATGTAGTGAATGGAGGTTTGTTTCTGTGGTTCATTCCGTCTCCTTGGGATGTGTTTTAGGGGTGGTTTTAAGATTTGAAACAAAACAGGAAAGATTTTGACCACCAACAAACAATATCCAGCTGTAATTTTTTAAAAAGAATTTGGTCATTCTTTTATCTGAACTCACTCTTTGGGAAAGAAAAAGAGACAGTGAGAGGCAGAGGAAGAGAGAGGAGAAACACACACGCGTGTGTGTGCTGTTTGGAGCATGTCAGCTGTCAGGCAGACAATATGGTGCTGGTGAGGTTCAGGCTGCAGAAAGATGCTCTTCAAAAACGGGTTCCCCAAGCCTTCCTTGGGGAACATTTCTAATGAACATTGTTTTGACTCTGAAACTAGAAGAAAAATAAATCTCACCAAATGACCAAAAATGTGACCCTGTCAAGTCAGTGTTACTATAAGAAAAAGAAAATGGTGAGACTGAGTAGGATACTAACGGTGGAACACGCCGTCTTCTCACCAGCGCAACTGGAGTCATTCCGCGGCGGACGCCAGGCCATCAGCACTTCTGCCCGTCGGTGTGTCGTGGCATCACACGTAAGGAGTGGCCTCCCGAAACCCCGAGGGAGAAGCCTACTCATTTTCATGACTGCGCTTCCTGTTTTCTGAATTATCATGGTACTAGTGTAAACTGTGTGCAGTTGTAGTAAATCGGTGAAAAAACTGGTCCACTCAGAACTCAAAATATGGACACCTACTTGCCTCAGACTGTATTTTTTCCAATGTGCAAAATTCTATTCATATCGTTGACCTTTTTATTCTTAGCGAGACGTTGTTGGATGTCCATCAGTTGTTTTCCTTGTGTAACTTAAGAAACAAAGACCACCATAGTCCATAAATATTATTGGTTAGGAGCAAGTTGATGAAAAAATAAAAATACAAAATATTCCATAATTTAAAAACGGAGGCTTTGACAATTTCTGCCTCCAGCTACAATGGTAAAGCTTGACGCAGACCATCATTCTCATTAAGAACAACTACTGTAGCGACATAAAACACCAGCAGTATTGTGTTTGAAGAAATCTCATGGGGCTTCAGACAAAAAGTCAAGCTTGGGCTTGCTAAGGCAGCCAGGACTTAAGAGCCTCTGATCTCAGAAGAAAGTCAGATACAGTGAAGTGAGGTTAATATTTGCTGCCAGTTTTCCCGATGAAAAATTTCCGAGTTCTAAAGTTCCACAAGGCAAGATGCCAAAAAGCCAGGCAAAATGTAGCTAAAAAGTAGCTAAGAAGACTTCTGGCAGAGGCCTGCCCGGAAGGGGAAGGGCTGCTGAACTAGGGGAAGAGAACTGCGTTCACAGCTGGGAGTGTGACACTGTTAGTACCACAGTATCACAACGTTGGAGTAACTAATGTAACTGTGTTTGCACAAGGACAGACACTTAAACTAATGGAACAAAATAAAGGGCCCGAGACAGATCCATACATACAGGGTGACCTGACGTCCAACAAAGCCGACACCTCAGCACAGTGGCAGGAAAGATGGCCTTTTCAACAAGTGGTGCAGGGTCAGATGGATGTTCTTAGGGAAGACATGAGCCCTATCCTCGTCTCACACCAATTCCAGATGAACTGAAGACGAAGAGGTGAAAACTAACATAGTGAAGCTTCCAGAAGATAACATGGTAGAACAGCATCGCAACCTTGGAGTAGGCGTGGCTTTATTAAATGGAACACAAAAGGCACTAAACAAAAAGAGAAATATTGAGAAAATAGACTGCAACCAACAATGAGATAGCAAAGTGAAAAAAGACTTGAGTCCTGGCTGGTGCGGCTCAGTGGACTGAGTGCTGGCCTGCAAACCAAAGGGTCGCCAGTTCGATTCCCAGTCAGGGCACATGCCTGGGTTGCGGGCCAGGTCCCCCGTTGTGGGTGCATGAGGGGCAACCACACATTGATGCTTTTCTCTCCCTCTCTTTCACCCCGCCTCCCCTCTCTCTAAAGATATATGAATAAAATCTGTAAAAACAAGACTTGAGCAGACACTTAACTAAAGATGCCATCTGAGTAGTCAGCAAATACAGGAAATGACTCACAGTACATTGGTCTCGTGCCAAGTATACCAAACCACATTGAGGTACCAGTGCCTGCCCATCACCATGGCTGAGTTTATGGTTGACCATGACCGATGTCAGCAAGACGCAGAACAACTGCTGCTCTTATGAACTAGGGCCGTGAATGTAAGACACAGTTTCAGCAGACGATTTAACACTGTCTCCTGAAGCTGGACACATCCATGCCCTATGACCCTGTGATTCCACTGTAGGTACATGCCTGACAGGTGTGTATTAATGTGCACTAGGAAACATGCACGAGGATGATTGTAACAGTGCTATTGGAGACTAAAACTTTTAAAAAAGTCCACTAGTTATAGATCATGTAAATACACTGTGGTCTGACCGACCAATGGAATATACTATACAGCAATGATAATGCGCCACAGCTAAACACAGCAGTGTGGACACATTTCGCAAGCACAATGTCGAGTTAAAGAAACCAGACACAAAAGAGGACAGGTTGTGGAATCCCAAAGCGGGCACCACTGTCTGATGCCTGTAGAGGGGAGGCTGGGATTGGAAGGAGGCCCGAGAGGGATTCTGGTGCTCGCAGCATGCTGGGTCTTCGTCAGGTGGTAGTTCCGCAGGTGCGCTGGCTACGCAGTTTCACCCTCCTTAACACTCATTACTGCACACTTCCTGTAGTCCCATCATTCAGTGTAAATATTACTTTAAAACCAAGGCCTTTAAAAATGAAAATATTTTTTCAGACGTGCACCCATGTTTTCAGAGCAGTTTCTCACAGATGGGGAAACTGTCATACTCTAGCTAGGCAAGATTTCTTTTTTCCTTTCCTTGTGAAATGTGAAATTTTTAAACAAGGACCCAAAAATTCAGTTTTGCTGAAGGCAGATATATGAAGATCCTTGGGGCCGAATCGCTGTAAGCGAAGTGTATATTTTCACCACATGAACCACATGGTGAAAAGGGGAGCTATATTTCTTTTTAAAGCTGGCTAAAATTCTAATTTTGCTAACTTGACGAGATGACAGCAGTGTGTGGCATGACCGCTCACTGCAAGGCGACATCAGAGCGGTTCAAAGACAAAGGAGAAGGACGTGTCCCTCTTATTCCACTTACACCGTCACATTCCTGAAACACACACACACGTGCATATCTTACATGGGCTTTTTTTCTTTGCCTATAATATGAACAAGTATGTTTTATTATGTTATTGGTATAATTTTAACTTTTTAAATGGATAAACATGTATGTTTGGAGCTGTGAGTGTTCACGAGCGATGCAACCCCACCTCGGCAAATATGGATCAGCTTCTCTGAAACACACGGTGCTATGGAACTCTAATACATCGAGGGTGAGCTAATTTAATTTCTCCATCTTCGTCCGCACATGCGTAGGGGAAAGCAAACATATGCACAGCACACACACGCGTCGGTAAAACCGGGCAGTTTATCGTGAATAATTCATTGTTTGTGGAGCTGGTAATTGGAATTAAATTTAAGCCCCCTCACAGCAGCACGGAAAGAGTATTTGAAAATAGAAAACCAAACACAAGAATCTGTTGTTTCCTCTCCAAGATGTCACCAGGCATGTCCATTGGCAAGCGGCACGGGCAATAGAGTCGCAGCACGGGACGACTGAAGCGCTGACAGGCGCTTGCAGGCATAGCCCCGACGAGGTCACACCCCCCTAAACCTGCCTAGTTTGCTGGTCCTTTCGTCAGATTCAGCTCGACTGTGGCCGTCGCACACGGCTTTCTGACAGTATGTGACAGCATATGACAGCAAAATATTTTGAAGTTTCACCATTGGATGATATTTCAGATCTCCTGTAGTCCTTTGTAAACGAGCACAGTGTTTTACAGAAAACAATACAGGCAGTTAATTGCCTTGGATGCTTGCAGTGTCTCTCTGAGGCTTCGGCGGAATCCGAAGCTCGTGAGTGCATCTCACACTTTCAGAGTAACAGGCCGTGTGGACCGTCCATGACCACAAGGACTTGGCTTAGAAAAAGGAAGAACGGTATGAACGTACAGCCCAACATTTAGAGTTGTCAGAAGGTCCAAAGAAATGCGAACATCTTTTTGTCTTTCTGAGCTTCTTCCCAAGCGCAGAAGTGACTTCTTAGGTAGGAAAAAAATGTGGTGTAGCTTATGAACCTTTTATTTAAAATACATTTTAAAATTGTTTTAATCTCTACCTATACTCCTGGGGGATATAACTATCCCCCATTATTTGGGAGGAAAAAAAACGATAAAAATCCACTGGAAAACTGCTTTTAATAAGCTCACCATAAGCCCCTAAGCATTTCAACCAAGTCTTTTCCTATCAGTTTTTTTACAAGATTTGAAATCTAAACCAAATGAAATTAAAATTGCCTTAAACTTTGTCATGGAAATCACATTCTAACTCAGATACACACCTATTTGATGTTGATATTTTTAAATTTCCTGAAATTCAAACAGGCATACCCTCTGTGATTTCCCACTGAGCGTAGAACAATGCCCACAGCCCGCCTCAGACATCTGCTTGACAGTGTCTTCTCGTTCACTCTGACCGGGCTACTCGGGCTTCTCTGCCTTGCACTTCCCTCTGTCTTGAAGGTTCCTTCCCGACCCTGGCCTCGGCAAGCCTGGCCTCTGCATTCATTCTACCCTCCCTTGTCGCCCTCATTAATGTCCTTGCCTGCCCCTGGGACCAGTCACTCCCTCTACCATTTCACTTCCTCTCACTATTCGTCCTCACGAGACCTGCTGCCTCCAATAGGTGTGAACATCTGGGCAGCGAGGACCTTCCCTGGCTCATAACCCTTTATCAGCAGCGGGTTGAACACTGTCTAAGCATAGTATGTACTCAGTAATGCCTGTTGATTGGGCCTCCCTTTATTCACATGCCAAATTAAACCACTTTCAACTATAAAGTAGACAATAGGTAGTTAAGTAAGGACTTGGCATGATTAATTTACATTACTGAGGATTCAGGGGAAATGTGAAAAGGCAGAATATAATTGTCTAGCTTAGAAGCAGGTTATTTCAATCTATTGCCATGACCCCTACGAAGAAGCCTATGGCTCTGAGTGTCATGACCTCACATGTGTTTTTCACATCACTGTGGTCTCCTAATTGGCCTCTGTCCTACCTCCCTGGATGCAAGAAGCTGTTTCAAAAGTACTGTCTGTAAAGCTTATGAATGTAAAATAGACTTTCTGAAATAGAAGCAGTAGAACCATAAAGGACCTCGATGGGCCTGGTATTATTTGGAACAAACAGGACACCTGGCAGGAGGAAATGGCGGCGTAAACGTGTGTGTGTGTTACAAAGTGTCTGATGAACAAGGACCAATTCCAGAGCTACTATTTCAGGGACAGGGAGATGAATTCTGTGGCTTTGTCTTCACGCTCTCCTCTGTAATATGAGAAAAGCAGTGGTAGTGTGGCGGAAGAAAAAAGAGTTGATTTAGCATGAAATGCTTCTCACTACTTAGGGGTGTCAGGAGTTACGAGTATAATTTTCTTTTAATAAAAGGACAGAGCAGTTGAGTTGTTGTCTATGGGCTAACCTTTTTGCAAGTGGAGAAATACAGTTTTTGAACTGGCACCATTGTTGAAAGCCCTGGGGTCATCCTGGATGAATTAGATCATGGTTCTGCTGCTTCTCGGTGATAGGACCTTGGGTGGCAACCCAAATTTCCTCTGTTTTGACTTGCTTTCTTATGAAGCAGGAACCCTAGTGCCCATCTCATGAGGTAGATGTAACTGAAGCCTTTAATGCTACCATAGATGAAGCTCCTGGCATAGGGCCTGGCATAAGGTAAATATTCAATAAATATCATCTGTTATTAAACTTAGTGAGATAAATCCAAATCGTAACCAATCCTTGACCACCTTCTCTGTCTGCACCAGCCTGAGCAATTTCAAAGTTAATACGATGGGGGCAGATTTCTGATATGATTGACAACCCCCAATGTACTAGAAAGAACACTACTTTACGGTCACATTGATGCAAATTCAAATCTTGGCATGTGAAGTATTTAATGCCACTTTGTGAGCTTGTGAAAATTTTCATCTGCTCTCTAAGTCTCACTTTTGTCTGTAAAACAGAAAACTACGTCCAGTTTGTGCTCTGCACATTAGAGGTAATGCGTGTATAGTACCCAGTGTGATGTTTGGCACCTGGAAAAACATATTGTTCCCTGAATAGTAATTCTATAGATAGAATTACACATTTCCTTTAAGTGTCTACTTAAGCAAAATGAGGTAAATACTTTTTACTTGAAAAAGTATGTGTCCTGAGTTTGATAAATGATTCTCCATGACAGTGTAGATCTTATCATAAAGTCCATTGATCTTTTTCTGACAGTATTAATTCTTGCTCATCATGTATCTCTTGAGCACCAGTAGGTGCTGCTACTCCAGATAATTTGTATTGGCACAAATCAGCATAACATGCTGTTCTGCCTTCATTAGTCTTTAATGAACACAATGTATGTACTGCGAGGAAAATAAATATACGGAAACATAAGGACTAACAATCATATCAAAGAAACAAGGCTTAAACAACTAACACGTTGAAGCATAAGTAGGTTGAAACAATATTATCTCAAAAACAATAGCACAAGAACCGTGCAAGGTCAGCGCAAGAACAGAAGTGAAAGGGAAAAGAGGAAAGGGTGAGGACTTAGACGAGGTGCATCCCCCTGAGTGAGCTGGCAGGAGCTTCCTTGGGGGTCACTGTTACAAGCTGTAGGCAGGGGGTCTGGAGTGGTGGCGGAGTCTATGGGGAGAACAGAGCCAGGTGTCAGCCCCAGCAAGAGCTGAGAAAATCCAAGGTATGATTCTGGGGTAACAGATGGCATGACTCAGAGGGGAAGGAGAATGGGAGAGTGGAGTCATGCTGGGACGGGCTCTGAGGCTTAGATTAAGAGCCTTGAATTTTTAGCCAACAACGGTGAGAATCGTTCAAGATGTTGGACAGAGTCACAGGGACTAAACAGGACTCTGGCTTTCACAGAGAGAAGGGATGGGAGATAAGAGCCACTGAAACTCAGGAGACATTTGAGTTGTCATTTCAGTTGTCCAGGGATGAAAACCACTAGACAAAGGAAACTTGAAAAAAAAAGCCACGATGAAAGCCATCTTAGAGAAGAATAACCAGTAATTAGGAGTTTACCATCTGAGGAAGCAGCTGGAAAGACAGAAAAGGCAAGGAAGAAAGAAACCTAGTGCCTGGGTGGGGAGGAGAGCAGTTCCTACCTCGTCCCATGGAGAGGCTTTGAAAGCCTGGCTGGTGACAGAGAGGACTGTACGTCCCCTGGAGCACTACTTCGCGGTGCACACGCTGCCATGCATATTTACACACCCACTTTCTCCCTGATGTACACTCCGGGAGAAACAGGACTTCAGCTCACTTTCGATGGATCCACAAGCGTAGTTTCTTGTGCACCATCTACCCTTTATTGATTTTGTAATGGATTGGGGAAGAGGAAGAGAAGGAAAGTTAGGCTTCTACAAGGAAGGGCGGGTTTTCCTCGGAGGTCACAGGCTGCACAAGCCTTGGAGGTAGAGGCTTGGGAGGCCTGGGGTTTCTGTATTGAAGTGCCGGTGGGTTCCCAGGTCAGGAGCAAGTAAGCGCACTTGGCTGGTGGCAGCAGGGGACATTAGGTTGCCAGGACGAAGACCGTGATACGGCTTTGACTTCACCTCATTTATTCAGCATCACATCTTCATTTGTTTAAGAGTAATTTTTAAGACCTGGTAAATCCTATAGCTAGACAATGAACTTGAGTATATCAGTATTTAACTTGGATATTTCTAACTTTATAAACATATGAGGTATCTGAGACATGCAGAAGGAAAAAGAAACTACGGGGCGAGTGTTCCCTTGTTTCTGGAAAACCATTTAAAATGGAAAAGACTGTCCACTCATTTTCCATAAGGTACACAAAATTGCCTGTTGTTGTTATAATTCTGTAGGCATCACGCTCCTCTTGTAAAATGATGTATGGAGCAATCGTCTGGTAGGGGCTGATGGGATGTAAATGAAACTAATTAAGGAAATGTCAAACATAATTAATAAAACAGGTTTAAGTTGCAAAAGCCCTGTCAGCGGAATGAATGGAGAGGAGCATCGCCTGCCCACTGTCGGGCGCCCCCTCTCCCCTCTCCCCTCTCCGGGTTTTATTTAGTACCGTTCAGTTTGATCCTGGAAAGCTACTTGAAGCTCGCTTCTCCGCCTCACCTTCTCTTAGCTCGATCCCATGGAGAGGAAGGAATATAAATTCGCTTGTCGGCCCTCCGCTTGGAAAAAATTAATTGCCAGCTCCTCATCTTTTCCGAGTACTACAGGACATTAACATAACCAATTTGTCTGAACTCCTCACTGGCTGCCTAATAGAGCATCGGACCAGCTGATAAAACCAGGGTGTTGCTGACACTACCTTATTATTATTAGCATTTTCATAATATCCAAATACTACAGCAGCCTGATTCACGGGCTCCATTTATTATTGATAAGAACAAAAAAAAAAGGGAAGGGGGGGTTGGAAATAAAGCGGGTGAGTGACCTATAATTATGGCAAGCAAATTAGGGTGTGTGGTAGAGTCGGTTACATTTGCCTAGGAGTAATGATGCCCGGGACCTTTGCCTTCCCCGGGGACAGGAAAAATAATGGATTCCCTTGCAGCTGCAGATGGGGTAGGAGAAGGCTGTCATCAGGACAGTGTTTACATAAGTCAGGCAGAGTGTTGAGTGTTTGGCTCGGCGGCCTGCGTGCAGTGGTCCAGTCAAGTCCAATCATTTCAGCCCCCAGCGTCTAAGATGCGCAGAAACCCACTGGTTCCCGGGAGGGCTGGGTGAGCAGAGTGCCACCCCGAGAGAGGATTCTTGCTTGGAAGTCAACAACTCCATTGGTGAGGAGTGTTGGAAGCCTCTTCAGGTCTCAGACGAAGGTGATAGCCTTGCAAAACGGAGGCCAGTCGCTTTTGGGTGGAGAGACAAAGACGAAATGTGGTTTCCCATCCCCATTCTAGGTGATTTCAGTTCAGTGCATGTATACACACACCCATTTAAATGGTATTTGATGCCATTTAACAAATATCAATTTAACATCTGTACTTGCCAGACTAGTAGGAGGAAGAAGAGAGTGGGAAACATCATTCATGTACTCAAGAAGCTTAAATGGTCAATTTTGAATTCAAATTTGGTAAAAACAAACAGATTTTATTTGCAAACAATTTTTTCTATGAAACCCATTTTTGATAGAAACATGGAGGCTTGATTGGCATCTACCATACTGGAAGACAATCTCAAAAAATAAGAATAAATGAACAAACATGGGTAATAACATCAAAGGTATGTGCTTGCTTTCAATGCAAAGTTGGGGTCAAGGGTTGTTCCACTGGGCAGAGAAGACACAGTGAGTCTAGGACATCGGGTTATGTTGGGAAACCAGGAAGGGCTCAAATATTAATGGGATTAGGTCAGGAAACTCGGGAGTCAGCTTGGAGAGGCGGCCACTGGTTAAATAAGATCGCAGCCATTTCCTGGGGAGTCCCCTCCATGTCTATACTCAGTCAGGCCCTTTCTCCCTTCTGAAGTGAATGCTGTTCTGGATTTTGAATTTTGTCCTCCTTTTGCCATTTAGAATTCTTTGAGTCCTGAAAGTTTGACACTGAGATATTTGAAGGAGAATTTGTTTTGTTTTGGTTTGGTTTGGTTTGGTTCGGCTTTATTTTTGCAAGGTGCCTGAAGGCGTTACGCAGCCAGAATACATTAAAATGAATTCTCCGATTGAAGGTTTTTTTCAGATTATTTGGATATCACAAATTAAGATTTCAAATCTAGCTTATAGGTACAAATCTGTAAGCGGGTCCCTTGTGTTCTTCGGTGCTAAGATGTGACAAGCAATTTTCCTTACTCTCTGCAAGAGTGAGGGTTCTCTATGTAAAATTTTCTTTCTTACCTTAACAGTGACATGTATTACCCCGGAGTCCCCAGCTTTATAGGTGCATGTCCTTGTAGATGTCCCTCCTTAGTGAGGCTCCAGGATTTGTTACTTTTTCTCTCGACTCAGTG
Source organism: Tonatia bakeri (assembly GCA_004024845.1). Taxonomy (NCBI): domain Eukaryota; kingdom Metazoa; phylum Chordata; class Mammalia; order Chiroptera; family Phyllostomidae; genus Tonatia; species Tonatia bakeri. The sequence goes on from PVIA01008281.1 coordinate 29,290, forward strand.
AGTTCCTGTAAACTTGAATTCAGATTTCTCTGGTTTTATGTATACTCTTAAAGTTTTAGGCCAAAACAAAACTTTACTTCTTTGGACTTCAGTTAGATTTTAGTGTCAGAATAGTCTTTTTAAAGGAATTTTTAAATTGATTTTAGAAAGAGAGGGGAGAGAGAGAGTGCGCAAGAGAGAAACATGAATTTGTTGTTCCACTTATGTATGTGCCCTGACCAGGGATCGAACTCACAACCTCCAGTCAGCTGAGCTACCCGGTCAGGACTGAATAGTCTTTATTTTCTTTTTAGTTCATAAAATTAATTAAAATGATTGAATGAGTAGGTGTTTCTGTGTGTGCTACATTTTATATGTGTCTTATATGTTATGTAGGATTTAATAACAAAACTGTATATTTGATGTATTATACAATGTTATCATATTACATATAATAACTGTAAAATCCAGTAATTTTAATTGACGTTGCCAGAAATCTCTATGAGAATTTTATTAGTTTTATTTCAATCGTCTATAAATTTCTGGTTTCTAAAACGGAAAAGGAAAGCAAATCCTGAATAACTATTCTGAGCAGCCCTCATTAAAGCCCAGTGATCTGCACAACAGCGAACAATTGTCAGGCCCTGGGATCCATCACTGAGCTAGAATTTGTGCTGGCCTACTGCGGGCCCTGACAGAAGAAGGAACGATAGCTCTCACCTCCCCTGTCAGCATCTCCATCTCTGCGCCTTCTCCCCTGACAATCCCGCTGATTTTACGAGTGCAAGAAATCAGATTTCTGGACGCGGAAGCTTCAATATAGAATATGCTACTGGAGAGGCAATCAGAGAGAAATCTTGTACTGTTTTGCTTAACGAGTGTGCACATCACATACTAGCAGAAAGTCCATGAGGAAAAAGATCTCTCTAATAGGATGGACGGGTGTTGGGTTAGCGCTAACTGTGACCTGTGTTTTGCTGCGGACATGTACTATTCTTCAGTGAAGTTTATGGGGTGGAATTACAGTTTAATAAGAGGCTCATTTGCAGGTGTACTTCCCACCCACTGAATAGGAGCCTTAGCTTTATAATAGTCTGGTGGGAGTCCTGAGGAGGTACCGTCCTCTGTTAGCAACTCATCTAATGGGAATAAATTACATTCATTGAAGCCTCTTATTGCACATGACCATGATAGCATAAGCCTGGTAAGGAACTTACTTCTACCACTTGCAGAAGCTCCGTTAGTTCTTTGCACTAGTGTCTAAACTGCACCGTTTGGGGCTTCACTTTTTTCTGACATACACGCACTGAGGCACTGCTGGGAGAAACTTCTGTGTTAACCTTTTATTTCGTCTTTGACCTGAAATAAACCTCGAAAGAAAATTTGAAGTATATCTCATTCCTTTTCATCTTTTTTTCCCTCTGCCTCATCTCATAGGATTATAAAGTCTGAAATATTTATACCAGGAGAAATTAGGTAATACTAAATGTTTACCTTGGCTGGAATAAAAATGGCTCTAAAAAAAGAAAACCCAGCCATGGTTCTTTGGGAATAGTTTAGCAGATTTAATAGATTTTGAACTGTTAGGGAACATCTCAACTTTTTAAATTGTATTAACTGTCAATTTATGATCATCTAAGATTTTTAAATTCAGTTGCTTAAAATTAAGTGATATATATATCACTTAATGATATATATATATCATTGGCTATTGTATATGGAGAAATTCTCCGTTTTCCTTACTTTTTCCTATTGGTAGGATCCCTCCACTGTGCCCAATTGTAAATTGTCCCCCATTTAGAAAGAACATCTGATCCTTATAATTATACTCAGGCTTTTGTAACAATGTTCTGAACTTATCCTTTATTTCTATAATTTATTATATATTTTGAGCCTCAAAATGTCATGGCCATTTGAAGGGCTGAATTAGAAAAGGCATCTGTTTTATAGAAGTGATAAATGCTGATCATTTGGTATTAGATTGGCTGCCAAAGACTGTCTTCTGAAAGTAGTGAATTTTAAAGGGTTTCAAGTGCCACTCACTTTAGTAAATATATATCTCTACTCTCGCAATCTTTACGGGGGCAAAATACTCAAAGAATTATATAAAAACTCAAGAGCTCTGACTACGAGCCAGTTCTTCAAAAACCTCATTTGCTTTCTGCATAATTTACATGCATACATAATGCTGTGGTGTTGGCATCCACCAAAACTGGTGAGGCAGACACTGGTATAGGCAGGTCAACGACTGGGCTGGCAGAGGGGACGGACGCTGACTGATCACCTAGAGCCCACATGATCCTCCTCATCCCAGGCACTGAATAAGTCAACTCCATGGTCACGGATATCCCACTCTCTGTTTGTCATCTGTCTGTCTGTCTATCTATCTATCTATCTATCCATCCATCTATCTATCTATCTATCATCTATCATATCTATCTATCTATCATATCTATCATCTATCTATTATCTATCTATCATCTATCTATAATTTCTATCTATCTATCTATCATCTATCTATTATCTATCTATCATATCTGTCTATCATCTATCTATAATTTCTATCTATCTATCATCTATCTATCATCTCTCTATAATTTCTATCTATCTATCTATCTATCTATCTATCTATCTATCTATCTATCATATCTATGTACCTGCCTACCTATCTGAATTTATACCCATTTGGCCTCGGTCTGCTGAGCCTCACAGAGGTAGAACTTCACCATAGATCATAGACAGTGAGTGGAAGAACCAGGAATTTAATTAAAACTTTTTTCTTCATATTCCAAATATACACTCTTTCTCTATGCAGCATATTGTCTTTCTCTCGCAATCATGACATAACATTTTTCTAAGGATATAAAACTGTCTTAGGAATAGATATGGAGAAAAACTTATTTGTGCCTTGGCTGGGCAGATTGAATTCAGAGGCACACCGGGAAACAGGTTTGAGCAAGCCTGCATTCAGGCCGAGCTCACCTGCGGTGACTTCGGCCTTTTCTTCGGACTCTTCTTCCCTCCATCTGCCTCTGGCCTTCAGTGCTCTCCTCCTTTCTCTTCTTGTCTACGGTCACGCTTTTGTCTGAATTTAGCCTGGGATTGATGTTACCTCTATGTCAATTTAAGCTTTGCTTTAACCGTGGAGTGAAAAGTTGTTCTGGGGGCCTGGAGCGACTTGTAGTGCCAGAGAGTAAGAAAATTCTCTAGAAAAATTAAAACCCACAAGAATGCAGATATGTTAAAGGGACACAGGAGCCAATGGAAAGAGCTCCTGGTGACCAAAGCTGGGACGAGTGGAGCAACAACATAAATAATGTTGGCATATAAACCAAAGCATAACATGAATATCCGTGAGGCCGTGGGGTTATGAGCAAATAATTGATTAAATAAATAAATGAGAGAGAAGAAGCACCTTTCTCATCCAGAATAATTCTAAGTAACTTATGTAGATGCCCCACCCCCAAAAAGTAGACTGTAAGTCCTCATTCTTTAAGTATGAGCTTCACATAGCACTGAATTCCTCCCTCCAAAGAGTACAGTATGGAAACGTGGCATGTGAGAGGGAGTAAATTAACTAAGGGAAAACCTGGTAAACATGACCTCAGCCTAGTGATCAAGGTCAACATCAACAGGGATAGTCATGTAGGCAGTACGTTTCCTTGATAGGATGTGATAAGAGTGGCACTTGACCTCTGAGCTCTTCCTCCCCAAAGTCATAACTGAAGTTGAATCCTACGGAGATCATCAGACGTATCCTAGTTGGAGGGGTCCTGCAGAACAAGGGAAGTCTGAGGAACGGTCACAGCCCAAAGTGCCTAAGGAGACATGACAGATAGAAGACATGTGGCATCCTGGATGGCATCCTGGAACAGAGAAAGTATGTTAGGTAAAAACTTATAAAGTCTGAATAAATGAATGGACTTCTGTTATCAATGATGTGTCAATATGGGTCCTTAATTATAGCAACTGTGGGATAGCAATATAAATTGTTAATGATAGGGAAAACTAGGTGTGCGATGCATGGGACCTTTTATATACTATCTTTGTCACCGTTATAAACCTAAGACTTCCCTAAAAATAAAGTTTATTGTATATAAAAAGGGGAAGAGGTAATAAAAAAGGCATGTTGTCCTTGGGTAAAGGAATTATTTAAGGCAAGTGTCACCAGGTTTGGGAATATAAAAATGGCCTATTTTGTTATCTACCTGTACACAGAGAAAGGAGAGCAGGGTGACAAGATCACACCAGATCTCTGGATCTCTCTCTCTCTCTCTTTGGCCTTCATTCTAATTAACCTGCTCCCCTATCGTTTCCTTCCCTTTCATTGCTGTCATCTCCATTTCACAGCATCACTTGCCCAGTGAAACAAGGCCCCCCGACACATTCTATTTAGAAAGTGAGTGTCTCACTAGGGGTGATGAGTCCTTTTTTTTCTTTTTTGAGGTCATTTATCTAATTGCTCTTTGCAGATAAGAATTAATTAGCCTGATTATTTTTCTTAGTTTTTGGATGGGTTCCCCACCTGAAGAGAAGAAATTCCTGGGTGTCAGTGATTAATTGCTCAGCCAGAAGCTTACCGCCTCGCATTTGTAACAAATGCCGACTGGCTCTTCAGGTCACATTAGGAACCAGGAGGGCTGCAGGGTAATGTACAGGATAATAAAGCACTTGTATAAATAGGGGCAGCAGCATTTGATTTTGATTAAATATTTTAATACATCAAAGGGTGAAGGAGTTTCGAGATGCTGAAGGTAAGAGCCCCATTTAGGGCAGCGTTCTCTCTCCTTCTCATGACACCAGCTGTCTCCAGGGTCAATGGCAGCAGGTGGTGTATCAGTGTAGGTGTCTAGAATGACCCCAGTGATCCGGGCGGTTTTGTTTTTGTCTTCGGTTCTCTCTTCCGTTTTTTCTTCCAGGGAACTGCTAACAGTACACACACACTCAGAGACCAGAACTTTTTTATTTCTAGAATGGAAAGGAGGGAGCGTCCTCTTGGTTTATTTCCAAATTAGGTTTTCACGACATTGCTATGGTGGCTACGGGGTGTGTGTGAGTTCCTCAAACCTCGAGATAAAGCAATCAAGTTAAAAGGTAAGCAAACTGAGATGTAATAAATACCTGTTCACGTGAAATAAGTCCGTAAAAATAACTCAGATCCATGAGTGAATTGAGAGGGTGTCTTGGTCCATTTGGCTGCTCTAATAAAACCACTGCAGGCTGCGTGGGTTCCATAACAGACATTTTTTTCTCATGGTTCTGAAGGCTGGGAAGCAAAATCGAGGTTCTGACTGACAGGTCTGATGTCTGACGTGGGCTACTTCCTGGTACATGGACTTGCCTTCTCACTTAGCTGTGTCCTCACATGGTGGGAGGGGCCTGAGAGCTCTCTGCGGCCTTTTTTAGCAAGGTAACTAATCCCATCGTGAGGGCTCCACCCCATGACCTAATCACCCCGCAAATCCATCACATTGAGGGGAAGGGTTTCAATGTATGCATTTTTGAGGGGCTCAAATATTGAGTCCAAACCAGAGGGCAAGTCCTATTCTGTGGGTAGTTCTGTTGAAGGCGTAGGCTTTTAAGTAATGTAAGAGCATTGTTTCCCTTCCTATGTTTATAGTAAAATTATGTGGATAAGAGATTTTTATGTGTGGTTATTTTAGGATAAAAGAAAATAAGCCCAGGAGAAATTGAGTTCTTTGAGAAGGGTCATGTTCACTGAGCAAATTAGGGAGACCCAGATCTAGAACAGACTGCTTCTGATTCCCAGGACAATTCCCTGTTTTTTTGTTTATAAAATATACACACTTGCATATATGGAAAGCAAATGAATAAAGCTGACCAAATTTTATTCGATGATGAACAAGGTACTATTACTCTGGCAGTGACCTGTAGTGCTAATTAAGACAGAAGTATTGACCAAAAACATTTTTTGAATAAAAATATTGTCCAAGTGTAAAGAATACTTTGATGAACTGGATGACTGCATTAGTAAAAAGGACGTTTTTATCCCCGGAGATGGTAAATAATAGAATACTTACTCTCATTAATGACGTTACTGAAAATAATCAAATCTAACATGTTTTCTTTCCCTTGAGGGAGGCCCAGCCTGTAATTAAGAAACTTAGGGGATGACCTATTTAATGATCGTTATCCTATATTCTATTTTTCTAAGGTTCAAATCTCAAAAAAAAAAAACCACACAAAAAAAACTGCACATAGCAAATTCTCCTTCTTTTTTTTAAAGATTTTCTTTATTTATTATAGAGACTGGAAGGGAGGGAGAAAGAGAGGGTGAGAAACATCAATGTGTGGTTTTCTCTCATGTGCGCCCTACTGGGGACCTGGCTTGCAACCCAGGCATGTGCCCTAGACTGGGAATCGAACTGGCGACCTTTTGGTTTACAGGCCACTGAGCCACATCAGCCAGGGCTAAATTCTTAATAACTGTCTATTGTTTAATGAATGAATGAGTTCAATAAGTGAAATGTGACTGATTTGACAAAGTTAGGTGATCTTAGTATTTTATCTTCTTTTATCTATTTCTTATGGCCAGCTCTTCTTAAATTACATAGAATAGAAACCATTGTTTCAGAAGCCCTCAGCTTACCAGTTTTACTGAAAACTTCATGAGATACAATAATATGACCAGTTGATATCTGTTCTGAATGATTCAGATGAAACAATTGGAAGAATTCGTCTATGTCAAAGAGTAAGTTCTCCTACGAATCCTTTGCCAAGTTTACTCACTTGTCAACCTAAGATTATTCCTATCACTGCAGGGAGAGTTCCATGCCACTTATTGGTTTTGTTCACCTTGAAGAGCCCATTTTTATGCTGTTTTATAAATCTCCCCATAATTGAGCTCCTGGTTAATTATAAATAAGACACTTTTCTTCATCAACCACCTGTCAAGATTTCTAGGGCTATTGTACACGAGTGAATGTTTCTGTTTCCTTCCATTCTCTTTTCACAAAAGTGATGAAATTAGCTACCAAGCTGTTGAGCAGAGACATTTCATGCTATGTTCTCTTCCTCTCGGGCTGTTGTGAAAGGGTTGTACGGACAAGGGTGACATCGTCACCGTTCACATCAACATGCTTCAAAGTGCCTTATCTCCTGGGAGAACCAATTGTTCTGTGATAATTCAAAATGGACATTTGTTCTGTATTTTTTCTCTTTGGTTTAAATTGATAATTTATTCCTAAGGCAGTAGTCAGAATGCTTGAATCCAAAATACCGGCAAATCTGTTGCAGGTCTGGAAAAAAAAACCCAAAAATATGATGCAAAGAAATTATAGAAATTTTTAGTGGTCAAAAATGTGGAGCAGCTAATTTATCAAACTAAGCTTCTATCCAGAATTAAAACAACAACAACAACATGCTAGCAAAGGACCCTGTTTCCCTTTCTTAAGATCCTCTTTCCAATCCATTGCCTTTCCTCATGAAATTTTAAATAAGTTTTCGAGAAAAAAATATAAGAAATCAGATTGGGTCAAACATTGTGAAACTTCAACTAGAGATAATAGCATCTCCCTCCTAGGGTTGTGAGGAGGATTTACTGAGTTTCTTTGTTTGAACTCAGTAACATGTTTTAAACTCAGTAGAAAGGGCTGGCACTTGGCTACCGTTAGATGTGCGTGTGCCCGGTCGGAGTCCAAGATGCCTGCATGCCGCTCTGGCACTGGCACCTTGAATCGACTTGCTGACCTTGGACCCTAGATTTAACGTGTAGACTGGATCATCCCAAACTTATGTTTTATTATGGCAATCTAGTACACAAATTATAATCAACTATCTTTGGTTGAAAATCTATTCCAGAAAAATATGCCGTACAAAAAGGGATTCTATCACTCAACCTGAAATACAAAATGTGTCAGACATACCTGAGTTATGAAAATACCATATTATATTTTAGGAAGTCATGTTTTGTTTGACTTGAGGCTTCATCCAGAAATTTGGCAAATCACAATATATGGCATGCTTGTATTTTTCAGAAAACAAGTTCTAAAATTTCCCATGAACGGAAAATTTGCTGATGCTTTTCTTAATACAACATGCTTCTTAATATCCTTCTTAACATACACATGCACACACATGTGCAAAACACACGCACACACAATATCTATCTGTGTACATAACACTATTTACCTATCTGTGTACACAATTATTAAAAGAATATGAGTTTATACTCACACTTCCAATTTCAATTTTACATAGCACAGTTCTTTCTAGCCTTCCTGCTTTTCCATGGTTGTAAATATCTTCTCTAACAATGTGGAACTTGTCTTCAAGGTATTCAGTATATTCACTGGTTAGTTTAATCCTTATGTTACTTGTTGAATGGAACCAGTCTCTCAGGCACACTGACTGGACATTCCTCCACCTACCGCCAGCATGCTCGCCCTGCCCTTTCCTCACCCCTGCAGGGCTCTGCTCCTCCTCACCACCCCTGCCTGCATCTGCCACGTTGGTCCCCCCATTCCGAAGAGGGAGGGGAAGTGGGAGGAAGAGAGGGGAAGGTCCAGGAAGAGAAGATGTGAAGGGAAGATGTAAAAGCAGAGAAAAATAGGAAGGCAGAGTAGAAAGAAATGGGGATAAATGCATTCATAAAACAGGATATAATCATATGGAATTAATAAAAAATGGCATGAAAGAACACAAGCTGAAATTTTTGATTACTAGATTCAAGAGATATAAAATTAGTCTGCCAAATTGTATTAATATTTCTAAATGCTTTCTCTCAATGTTAGTATTTTTCTCATTGCAGATGGATAACCCAAACAACTCAGGGACTAATTCATGGAAAGATATAAACTTTAAAATAATTTTTGTGTTTCTAAGTCCAAATTAGACTTTTATCATGATTACATTACTTTGTGCAAGTATATTAAATTAACTCAGATTTTTGAGTGGGCAGTGTTTACAAAAGGGATAAACTATTGAGTAGTTATAGCAAAGAAAGGTTCATAATACTACATACATGGGCCAAGTGGTGTCCGCTGATCATTTTATTCTTTATAGACTTATAAGTTCATACTTTAAAAAATTATTTGCTAATATAATAAAAAAATGATAGGATTTTTCAAAAATTTGCACTTCTTTGCGAACAAGAGGATATTTTATATTTATAGTTGACTTACATTTCTCTGTAGAATACTGTTTCAAGCTCTTTGCCACTTATTTTTTTAAAAGATCTCTAAAAATTGATTTGTAGGAGTTTTTTATGTATCATGCATATTGACGTCTTATCTGGATCATACTCTGCAACTATTTTCTTAGTGTATTGTCTTAAAAGAGAAGTTAAATATATTTTTATTTGGCTGAATCCATCCATTTTTCTTTTACCGTTTCTTCCTTACTATCATGCTTTAACAAGCTTTTCCTTCATTGAAATTATAAAAATAATCTCCAAGTGCTTTGTTGTTAGATTTCTCCTCTCATTCAAACATCTCATCTGTTAGGTGTGTTTTTGTGTCTGATGTTACTTATGAGGTTATAGGTTACTCCTAATTTTGCTTTCAAATGCCAAAACAATTGTTGAACAATCCATCTTTCCCTCTCTGGATGGAAATGCAACCATTATAAAATACACAATGTATACAAGCCTGGGTCTATCTCAGGAATTCCTATTATTTTCTAATGGTCTATCTGTTGATTCTCCTATCTGCAACAAGCTATTTAATTACCATAGCTTTCCAATTAATTTTGAGATCTGGCAGAGCCGGCCCTCTTTCATTACTCTTCTTCACAATTGTCTGGCCTACCTTCATGTGTTTATTCTCCCAGTTAAAAGTTATTATCACGTTGTCAAGGCTTTAAAAAAATACATCAGGATTTTGATGCGAGTGGCGCCATGTTTATAAGATGATTTTGGGGAAACTGACATCTCCCCCGTGTCTTCAGTTATCCTGCCTGGAAAGGCAGTCTCTCATCAGTCATTCGGGCCAGAGCTATGCTCTCAGGACCATTTTATGTTCTTTGAGCTTTACATAGTTTTTGTTTAGTTACTTCTTCATCACTTTGGTGGCTACTGCAAATATAAACTTTTAAAATTACATATTATATATAACTCATTCTTAATTTTAAAAAAGGAAGCCAACACATTAATCTGGCTATGGTACCATGCTCTTGGTGATAATAGTTTTAATAATTTTTCTGTTAAGCCTGTTGGATATGTTAGATATATAGATATAATATTTTTAATAACCGATCACTTCATCATTTCTTGCACAGTATATACTTACTTTTAAAAACTTCTTGCATTGTTCAAAAACTTCAAAGAGATGGAGAAGGTAAAGGAAGAAAGCTTAAATGAAAAATAAAAGTGGCATCTCACAAACATGTGCGCTGCTCCACCGATGCTTTAACGGAGGATATCTGATGGTTTCATGAAATGAGTGAGTGCCAGCCTATTTAATGTGACTGCGCTCGGTGACACTACTCACTGCTTGAGTGGGGATTCCTTCCCTACACCCCGGCTGAAAGAATTGGTGACTTGGTTTCCAAGGATTAAAGAGGAAGTGAAAATGAGCAGTATCGTTTCTCGCCACCCCTGAAGACTGGACCAGTTGGGGGGTGACATGGTTGTTGATAAATCAGCTGAGGTCCTTGTGCCCTTGAGCAATAACCTACTCCATACACATAAACACATTTTATGTCCCTGTTGCATCTTTATATATTACTTCTCTCCCCTCTTTAAAGGATGTCACTTTCATAGCAACTTCCCATTGGCCTGAAAACACTGCAGAGATACCACATCTACACCTTTATTAGCCAGAGTTAAAAGCACCACCATAATTTTGTTTTTTTCCAAATTTACAGTGAAAGAAAAAATGAAAAGAAAAGCAAAAAAGGCAGCATGCATTATTGGAAAGCCACAGCTGCCATATTAGAATTCTGAACCTAAGAACAATTTTTGTACATCAGTTAGATTTTGCTGTGAACCCTATAACTTTGTAACTAAAACAGCAATTATTTTCTTTAGCTCATAGTTTGTGGGTCACTGGAATGGTCCTGGCCTGGGCCAGAGCTGGGCTACTCTCGCAGCTGGCTGGTTATTAGCGGTTGAGTTGGCTGGAGGATGGAGCACCTGAGTTCTCATCCTCTGGCAGGTGGTTTGGGCTCATTCCCATCGAGGTCTTCCTCAGTTTCTCACAAGAGCGAGCCCCAGTGTGCAAGTGCTTAGTAAGCTCCGTGAATGTCTGCTGGCCAAACATAGCAACCCAGAATCCAGAGGTGGGGAAATGCCCTCCCTCCTGATGAGAGGATCCACACACAGCATCACCTTTTAGTGGCACGGACGCCAGGAGGATGAGCATCCTTGTGACCTTGTTTGCAACCTACCGTGGTTGGCAATTGCCTTTTTTTTTTTCCTTCAAAAATAGACCAGACACAGGAAAGGGTGGGAACTCACAATTTGTAAACATCTGCAGTGTCGTAGGTACTTTGTTAGGCACTAATTACATATTTTCATTTGATTCTCACAAAGGTGGCATTAACGCTGCAATAAGAAGACTCAAGTTAGACTGCATCTTGCCCTTTGGTACACAATAAATGCTGAATCAAGAAATGATTTACACATAGGTCTTCCTGACCTCAAATGCCTGGTTTTTCTGACACTACATACAAAGCTTTCTTACAAAAAAAAAGACAGTCTTTATTGAGAATGTCCCACAGGCCCCAAATTCTAGTTGTGTCAGTCCCCCTCGGAGCTGAGACCTACTCTCCGGTCATTGCCCCTTTCGTAGCTCCAAGGGTGAGCAATAAAGACGAAAACTCAGAAACTTCCACTATGGCAGGAACTACATTAAGGGTTTATTGTAAATTAGAGTGAGTAGACATATTTTGACCCAAATCATAGATATGTTTTCCAGGACCACAAATTACAGGCAATTTGCTCACATTATAGTAATAAAGCTATATGCTTGGTGAGCACACAGCTCCCCGGCAATGATGTATAAAGCACGGTGTTTACAAATAAAAGGGTATTCCTGCATGACCGATTTTGTTCTTGATTTCCTTCTTCCACTTGCTGATTTGGCCATCCTCCGTGGGTGACGGGCTTTGAGAAGGAGGGAAAAAGCAGGGTATCACATGCAAATATGACCCTGTAGATAGGAGAAGTAAATTTTTTTGCCAATATCGAGCATCGCTCCACGGTCTAAATATTGTCACAAGCGTAGGCCTTATGTAAACCTCCCTGGGTATATAGCACATCTTCATCCTACATGTTAACATTACAAGGTGCTTTTTACAAATCTGATATGACAGAAAGTATTCATCTGGCACCTTCCATGTGCTTATACAAGCTGGTATAAAGTGTTACGGCCTTCTTACTTGAACTCAATGATTGAGTTTTTCACAATTATAAGGGCTTTGTCCCTGCCTCTGTATCCTTCCTTCTTGAAGCTCCCTCACAGTGGTCTGCTTGTCATTCCTGCTCATCTTTACCTGGGAAGTCTTCACCTGGAGCCTGCAGACTAGCTGACAGCTTCCCTCTTCTCACTTTTTCTTACATCCTACTTTTGCAATCCAATAGACTTGATTTCTGTCTCTGAACTTGGCATTGCCATTCAGTAATAAATCTTTCCTCTCTCTTGGTTTCTACTATGCCTTGTTTTCCTCCTATCTATTACTAGTGTTTTTTTTTCCTCTTTGTCTGAAAGTTTTTACATCAGTGTTTCTTTACTTCTTGGGGATTCCTTCTTTGGAAATCTGTAGATTCTCTTTCCTAGAAAAATACATATATGTAAATAGATACTGTTTTCCATAACATCATACAGGTCACTCTTGCGTTATCTAACTTGGTTCACACAACTGTCTTGTTAGACATCCACATTCTGCCCATTTTATAGATGGGATCAAGGCTTGAAGTTTAAATGCCACAAAGGCAAAGACTGACTTGGCAAATGGCATGGAACTGGGTAGACCAGAGGAATCAATAATCTAATATTGAGGATTCGTCGCTGATCACAAAAATGCTGATGCAGCAAGTTTGCTGAGAAAAAACTTTGCAGTGATGATGGGCCCCATCAACAAGATACTTTTAATTGCACTCAAGAAAGACCGATGTGATTTTGGGAACTATAGCATCAACCTACACACGATATGTTAGCCTTGATCTTTTCACCACATTATACCTGGCCATACTGACAATTTTTCTGTATACCTGTACATATTATCTTAAGCTTATGTTATTTAATACATATAAAATGAACCTATCTCATTTCTGTTCAAACATTAGGTCAATCAAAGAAGCATATTTTGTGGGGAAGGATTGCAGTCAGACGCAGAGTTATTTTTCTCTTGGGCCCTCATTCATTTCCTGTTCTAGCAATTTGCCTGCCTAGATTATTTATATATGATATGCCTATTCATTAACTTGTATTAAAAGTTGTAAAATTTTTCCTATCGAGATTAAATGTATATAGAAAAAGTGAAAGAAAATTTAAACAAAGAACTTAATATAATAAATTTCCCTGGGATCATAAAAGCTTGAAAACCACTGGATGGAATTTCCCTGGGAAATCTGTTACAGTTTATGAACTACTTCCCAATCTATTCACTTTTCCTTGAGATTTCAAATTTTGTTACAGAGATGTTTCTCTTCCAGGAGTGTGAGAGAGCAGGGAGAGCAGACCTGGGAGGTTTCTGGCAGCGGTGTGGGGTTCCGATGATGAAAGTGAGGAAGGCTGGATGTTTTCTGTTGAAATAGACTGTTAAGAACTTTGTCAAAGAATGAACTCTCACTGTAACCCACACCTCATCTGTCACCCTGATGGGCTGAGGAAAAGTGACATTTACAAACTGAGACTGAAGGCACATCCATTTCACCAGTCTGACACCCTGATATAATAACTATTTACCTTGAGAAAGAGGCACTGAGATTTCCGATTCTTGTGAATCTTCTCACTTTGGCACTTATTTTCTCACTCTGTCAAACAGCCCCAGATTAATGGAACAATTTGTTCAACAAATCATATTAGTAGAATGCACAGAGGGTAAAGAGAGACAGGCGGGGGAGCGGGAATTTTTTACTCATTCATAGCAGTGGTATCTCAGCAAATAAAAATGTAGTTATGCCTGACATTTACAGAGGGACAGTGTGAAAGGGAAAGAGTGTAATGACTTTGGGCAGTGGAGAGATCATTTTGTAGGAACAGTAGTGCTCAAAGGGGAATAAGATAAAGTTACACATAACATCTAGATTGAGCTTCCTTCTAGAACATATCTATCAAACACAGCAGGATCTGCCTGTGTGAAAAAAAAAAGTTTTCCATTAAAATTAAGCATCGCGGGCTTTCTATGCTCCACACATAGGCTCCTTCCCAGCCCACACTGGGGAAGTCGCAAAGAGTTCCAGAAACGTCTGATTACAGAAGTGATGATTCAATGCCTCAGAACAGATCACAGGGGCAGGGGTCTCCCAAGAGCTGCACGTGGTTAGGGTTGCAGTTGTTAATGCTGATCGGCCTTCGACTCACATTTCAAAGGCAACAAATAAAAAGAGAACAATGGGTGGAGATCCTGCAATTCATATGTGTCATACCTTTGTGCCAGAAGTTTGAATGACTATTTAGAATGCAGAGAGCCTAATATCAGCTGCAACAGATGCTTATTTAAATATATGTTGCCTATTGCTTTTCTTCACACACAGAAAAAAAAAACCCCACATAATGCCATATTTTTCTGCTAACTTGCAAAGGACACTCCAAGTTGGCTGTGATGTTCATTTATTTGTGTTAGAGTTGTCACACTGCTATTATATTTGTATCCACAGCAGAAACTGACACTCACTTGCCCCTGGTTTCTGTGTGTTCTGGCCTTGGGTGTCAAGGGAAAATATTGCTCTGCATTTCTGCTCCTTTGATTTCTCTTCACTTTCTCCTTTCTTTTGTCTTTTCTTCTTTTTTTTTTAAGGTCCTTGACATATTTCTGGGCCGCGTGAGAGATCCCAAACAACTCCTGACACGAGATGAGTTCCTAGAAACCCCTAATTAACCTGGAGAGAATGTTTTTGCTTTCCTAAGTGGGAAATTGCAATTGGAAAATGCTTTTTTTTTAATCTCTCAGGTTTATTCTAGAAAACAATTCAGAGTAAAAGTGATGTGTTCAAATCATTAAGGAATAATGCTAGCTCAACAAGATGATAATAACAACATGAAGTTTCTGAGGCTATCGTGGATCTGATCGTCTCTGGGGACAATAAGAGCCCTGATCTTAGGGCTTCGTTGTATGGGAAAATATTTCGTTTGAGAAAGTTTAGGCCACTCCTTTACAGCTTATTTCCCCCACATTTAACCTCATTTTATCAAGAAGAATCAAGACATTGCATGTTACTCTTCAGGAGTTTTAGGGGCCAAATGAATAGGAAATACTTGCCACGCTAGCTATAGAGTGATGGTTTGCATTGGTACACGTGTGTGGACATGCTTGTTATAAAACATATGTTCATGCTGGAAAATTTGAAATATATATAAAAATAAAAAATAAGTCTTCTTAGTGGATAAGTATGTATGTATCTGTGTATATGGCCATGTATCCGTATCCATCTATCATCTATCTATATCTATCTATCTATTTATCTATCTCTCTGATATAAGGGTCAGAAATGGTTGTCTCAGATAAGTGAAGATGTGTTTTAGGGATAACAAGGACTAGAACTTGGGACAGAATGCTTTCATGGGCACAGATTATTCTATGATAGACTTGTCCCTTCTGTCTATTTACCCTTGCCATATTCACATGGTTTCTCTACTACTCCTCTCGAGTTTGTTCCAGAGTCTTCCTATAAGGTGACCTAATACAACAGAAGTTTGCTACTCACTCAGGAGGTATGGTCCCGTGCAGGAATTCAGGCCAGTGAGCGGCTGCCCTCCCGTAGCAACTCGTGGATCCAGGCTCTTCTGTGTGTGTGTGTGTGTGTGTGTGTGTGTGTGTGTGTGTCGCTCTGGTCCCATGGGGCTTTGAGGTCCTCTGTGTCTACCCCGTGTAAAGGAGAAAGACAGGAGTCCCTTTGCTTTCATGCTTTCCTTGTGATTCGTGTTACTTTTAACTGGCACACGTTTTAGAAAAATTTGTGACTCCTACAGATATAAGTATGAATCTTTAATATAAATGTTAAGGAACATCACTTTTATAATAGTAAAGAACCAGGCAAATGTTATGACCAGTTCAAAGGAGCAGTCGAAAGAGCACAGATACATGTGGACTGTGTGCAACATACACCGTCGTCGAAAGCAACACCGAGGTTAATTGCAAAGGGAGACAAACTGGTTTTCCCATCAAGGAAGTAGTGATGGTCACGGAAATCTTTACTGGATTGGACAGAACTCACTATCAGCTACCTACAATTTACAGAGTTGCCAAATAGCTCAGAGACAATGCCCCGGGCTAGAGTTAGGCATCCAGGAAGGGTGTGCTGTATATGATGCACATTTTCCCACTGAAATCCATGTTTTTCTGGCCAGCAGGTCCCTGGCTTGGTTTTGAGAAGCTCATTTACAGCATTGTATGTAGCTGAAGGTAAACAGGGAGTGCGAAATACACATGGCCAGATAGCCTCACATATATAAAAGGTTTGTGAATGAAGGGGATGGTATTTTCTACGCCATTTCCCTGAGTCTGGGTGGTATGGTCTCTGTTACCCCCCTGAAGGTCTGTCTGGTGGAAGGCAGATACAGAGAAACCCGTGGAAGCAGAGAAAATGGGCTTGGAATGCTTCCACCCTGGAGAAGGCAAGGATATTCCACCATCCTGGCTCACAGACCCACTAGTTCAAGGGCCTCGCCTATGGCCTGCCGCAGGAATTTAGAGTGGGAGGGTTAGAACCGTTCGGTTCTGGCCTGCCATCCTTAAAGCGTCTCAAAGGGACTCTTTTTACAAATCCCCATGGTCTCCACTTGAGATTGAACAGTCACAGCTATTGGATTGAAGATAGAAAAACTTTATCATACAACTTTCAACGTGTGTATAATTTCCAACCATAATTACTTAGAATTTTTTTAAATCGTTATTTTTGAATCTTGTAATAAGTAACATGATATTGATGGGTCCCCTTGTGCGTGTCTAGGTTAAACATGTTCATTTGTAGTACAGAACAGGTTTTTTAGGCTTCGCATTTTTACTTTTATTCACCAGAAGGCTCACATCAAGGCAAGCGGCCTTGACTGTTCCAGAACTGGGAACTGGCAGGTCCGATCCTGGCCCCCGGACAAGCGCATTTTCCCTAACAAATCGCTGGAGAAGCGATCTGTTTGACTCAGCTCCTTTAAAAGTCCTTTAGAAAGCCTTGGCTGGTGACACCCGAGGGGCGGCCCCTCCACCCTTCCGGTTTGGGGAGGGTGGACTGCGGGGCAAGGGGGTCACAGAGGCCACTGTTCCTCCGGAGGGCGGTGGCTTCCAGGTGCGGGCGGGGCTGCGCATCCCGCTGCCCCGGGAACTTTCACTGGGCGGCGGGCAGACAATGGGCCAGGGAAGGGCCTTATCGCAACGCGCAGGCCTTCCCCCAGCGCTGCAGGGCGGCGGACAGTGCGTCCTTGGGCCCCGGGCCGCCCGCCACGGCCGCCTGCCGCCCCGCCGCTTCCTCCAGCACTTCCTCCCCGAGACCCTGTGGCCTCCCGGTGAGGCGCAGCGGGCGGAAAAGCTTGGCGGGGTGGCCGCTGCAGCGACACGTGCGGCCGGGCCCGGGAAAACAAAGGGGGGATGTGTGCGGCCTGAAGTCAGGAAGCTGGGCGCCGGTGGGGGCCGGGCGCGCGCACTTCTGCCTCTCAGAGCCTATTGTTCGCAGGGCGCACATCCACACGCGCTTAACAAGAAATTAACACATCCTGCCCCCGCTTATCAAACCATCGACAGCCAAACAAACAGCAGGGTCATTTTGCTTGGGGAGGATTTTTAATGTGATGACCAGGCCCAGTTCTATCTCAAGCCCATGGTAAAAGTCCTCTGTTTGGACACGGCCCTTGATATCACTTATGAGTCTCATGCTACATGACTGAGCTTGTAAGAAATATATTACTCTTTGGGGCCGGGGAGGAGAGGCGAGGAGTGGTCTTCCAATTTCTTAAGAGGTGAAATTCTGAAGATCCCCAGAGTAACAATGATGGTGATTTGTTACTAATGTCAACATTCATCTAGTCTTAAAATGAGCCAGGCCCTACTTCATAGGTATTGTTTAATATCCAGAAAAATCCTGTTCGCTCGGTGGTATTTTTTATCTTCATTTTCCAGATGAGAAAGGAAAGACACAGAGGAAAGCCCACGTGGACTCAGAGCTAGTAGATGGGGTAGCCAACGGCAACCTAAGCTACCAGTTCCAGATTCCATACTCTTATTAAATTCTGGAATAAGAGTTGAATAGGAATAGTGCCTTGCAACTGATTTGTTTACCTACGTGTTGCTGTGGTTTTGATTTTCATTTTATTTTCCCACCTATGCTCTTGCAGAACTGGTCTAGGAAATCTTGCAACAAAGCAAAATTTCACAGGCGACCAGAGGAGCAAGGAACTTCATTAAGCATATGTTTTGTTTCATTTTGTTTTCTTTATCTTTCCACACTTGTTAAGACTTAGGCTCTTCCTGCGTTTTTGAGGAAGGGCTTTCAAAATGAAGTGGAATCTGTCCTTTCTACGAAAAGTACATGTTATTTTTGTGGTAAGTGATCGAGTGAAAAATAGCACCCATAAGCATGAAACCAGTGAATTAATCCATGTGGGTAATTAGGCCAGAGTTTCAGTTTTCTGATGTATCTAAGGTGAGTGCATGTGGGCTAGGCTCCCCGTCTATGAGGGACTACAATGTTTCATGGAAATCTGATCCTCATGTGCTGTTACAGACAAGTGTTCTACCCCGTGTAAGCCGTCCTCTTGTAGCAACAGATTTCACCCCAAAGAACTTGTGCTGAGCTCTCACTAAGGTCCACATGTTCTCTGTAGGCAGAGCATGCACAAATAAATAAGACCTCTTTACGTCTAAAGCAGTAACTCATGGGCTGGCCGGGAAAGATAATAACTAATAACTAAAATTTGATGTGGTGTGTGCTATATAATAGGGTAGAGGAGCCCAGCTCAGAGATCAATACCTCCACCGTGGGGTCAGAATGTTACGGGGAGGTTCAAATGCTTCAAAACACTCTTATCTTCTACAAACAGCTTACAAAATTCATTTGACAAATATTTATCGAATCTCATTATTGTGGCAGGCACAGTGTTAAAACCAAACAAAACCCCTGCAAATCCTATTTCATGGAATTTGTAATCTGGTGGAGGAAGAAAGAAATGAATTAAATAATTACATGACTGTGAATATTACAATTACCGGTTTGTCTGATAGGAGGTACATGATGTTGTAGGGTATAAAATAGGATTTGAACTGGTCAGGGCAGACAAGTACAGGAAAGGAGAGCATGCCAGGTGGAGGAAAAGGCATATGCACCGTCTCGTACTGTGGCAATAGGTATGGGGTGTGTCCCGGGGAACAGTGAAAGGCCAGCGTGGCTGCGGTTCCTGGAACAAGGGGAAGAGTGTGGTGGGAGATGAGGCTGAAGAGGGGACAGGGTGATCCTGTGCACATGCTCTATGCCACATTAGGCATTTAGGTCTTTATCTTATGATAAATCAATGTCTTGAGAAGGTTAGACAAGGGATTGAAAAGAGATATGTATTTTCTTCGTCTTTGCAACATGGAGGACAGATTCGAGAGGTGGTCTTCAATTAGGGAGCTATTGCATTAGTTCAGTTCAGAGGTGGTGGCTGATTGGATTAGAGTGATGGAGGTGGCAGAGGAAAGAAGGAGCAGTTCGGAGAGAGAGGTGTTCAGGAGGTTGTGTAGATGGAGCATGATGAGAGATCAGAGGAAAAGATATGTGACCGAGACGACCTTCAGTCTTTGGTTTATGCACCTAAGTGGAAGGTGAGGCCATTGGGGAATAAGGAGAAGGGTCAGGTTTTAGTGGGTGCGATGAATTAAGTTTTAGGCATGTGGAGTTTGAGGTGCCTTTGAGTCATCCCCAGGTCATCGAGTGGAGCACGACAGGGTTGACTGCGCCCCAGGAGCAGCTGCTTGCTCACACTTGTCCGCACTCAGCCTCCAGCAGTTCATCAGCGTCACCACAGGTTTGCCCGTAAGCTTGTGTTCCGCTGCAGAGAAGCAGATCTTGGGTTCCGGGTCACCCCGAATGCGCCCGGCACTCCAGATCTCGTGGCTGTGGTTGGTCCTACACCTGCAGTTCTCTGGTGGAAAGAAGGACAGGCGCTGGTTTCAAGTTTGCTTGTTTATTTTCCAGCTTCTACTTGTTACAAGGACAAGACTCACGACCTCCAAGCTCTTCACATGTCAAAGCTAAAACTGGAAGTCCTCTGATTGGTTGGTGTTTTAAATGTTAAACCAATTTCTAGGGGAACCATCACTGGGCCGTGATGTATATTGCTTTAATATATTCATGGATGTGATTCAATAGAATTTAGCTAATCAATTTTGGGCATGATTCATTATTATTTTATGTTTTTAAATATTTTTTTCTGGTTTTGGTGTAGCATGCTGATACTTGCCTCATAAAATAAGCTGGGACTTCTAAAATGATTTTTTTCACAGAATTGGGATCATTTCTTTGGAAAACATTTAATAGAATTTATGTGTGTATTCTACCTTTTTTGCATGACATGTTCTGTGTATGTTAATTAGGTCTGATTTGTTTATAATAGTACGCACGTCTTCTGTGTGTTCACTTATTACTCTATTCGTTGTATCAATTACTGAGAGAAGAGAGTGTAAAATTCCCGCTGGAAGACTTGTTTGTTTATTCTTTTAGTTCTGTTAGCTTTTGCTTTATAAAATTTAAAGTTGTATATGTAGTTTGATACATATTTAGAACTGTTATGACTTTTTGATGAATTGACCATTTATTGTCATTTCTCTCTGGCGACATTACTTATTGTTCATCCGATATTCGGAATTCTTATGCTGAGTATAACTTAAATGTAGCATTTTACACTACAAGTGTGTTAATTGTAACCAGGATACATGTAGTTGGCTCCTGTCTCTTCATCCAGGCTGAGACTCCAACCTTGGTCTTCTAATCGGAGTGCTTAGGACATTCAATTAGATGTAGTCATTGATACAGATAGCTTTAGATCTTGTATTTTGCTATTTATTTTCTAATTTTCTCACCTGTTCTTTGTTCTCCTTCACCCTGTATCCCATTTCATCTCCACCAGTACCTTCTGGTACTACCTTTTACCTATAACTTCCTGTACTTTTTCCCCACAGTTAACAATATGCATCTTTAATTTATCAAAGTTTACCTTCAAATAATATTTTATTGTTTTCTTAATCAATATGATTTTTAACAGTGTACTTCTGTTTCCCTTGATCTCTTCTTTGTGCTACTACTGTCGTGTATTTTACTCTAGTTTTGTTTTAACCCCCACAATGTTACTTCAATGACTTTGCTGCCTCTAATGGAGTTGATTGTCTCCCCTTGTTTAATTATCGTGTGTCCCCTTATTTCATCATGTCAGCTCAATATACTTGAGATATTAAATGCTGTCCGTGTCAGCCCTATTGAATTCAAGGACCCGGGTATTACAGGAGACAAACTCTAGTATAAAAAGTCGTATGTACAGAAAACTGTAGCCAATCCCTCCTCCCCCTGCTAAAGACTCAAGTCCCTTCCTAACAGTGGACACTACCTAGACAGTGGTCCGCCTGAGCTATGAATGTGAAGGAGTGGGGGTAAGACAGGGAGAATCCCTAAGGCTATTTAACCCAGAACACTTGTATCTGAGATTCTGCAGGCTCTGAAGGATGAACATCTGCTTTCTAGGAATTCCGTTCTGTATTCATCTAAACCCATCATGGCCGTCTGCTCAGACTCCTCCCAGCGTACTCCGTCTTATTTGGAGGAAAATCCAGAGTCATAACTAGGGCCTTGGAAGCCTTCTCTCATTTGGTTGATGCCCTCTCTTTGTCTTCCTCGCACTAGGGCTCATTCTGCCCCAGTGACACTGCCCTTCTCCTCCAGCTCCAGGACGCATGCACCCCAGAGGACATGCCTTGTGGCTTTTCTTCCTGGAACGCTCTATCTGTAGACATCAACACAGCTAGTTCCAGAGTTCCTTCAGGTCGGCACTCAGCTGGTCCCTTAACCTACTCTCCTCTGATCACCTTGCATAAAATAACTCCCCTACTCTACTGCTACTTCCCATTCCTTTGATCCTGTTTCACTTTTTGTCTTTGTCATAGCACTGGTCTTTTCCTGCTGTGCTACAGGTTCATTTCTATATTTGCTCATTGTGTCTTTCCTCACTAGAATATTCATTATGAGGGCAAGACCTGTTTTTTTCTTGTTCACTTCTCTTCAGCCAGCACTTACATTGATGCCTGATACGTAGTAGGTGTCTTGAAAAATATTTGTGCAAAAATCACCATTAATAAAACTGATAGTACTGAAAAATAGTAAATCACTTTTACAGAAACATTATACTCATTACACAAGAATAGATTGCTCATTGTTGCAAATTAAAACTTTTGTCAAATTCCCCCTTATCTCCCAATGAAATAGGAAAGATTTAAATGTAGAATATGTGTTTATGTAGGTTGTAAACTCCCACAAGGCTGGGATTCTGTTCTTTTACATTTGTTATAGGAAATAGCCTATTATGAGTGCTGAATTAATATAGATCATGATTGATTTAAAATGCATGATGTTTTGCACCAGTGTTCAACCAACATCTATATTCAATTAAATAATCATTATAGTTGCCTGCATTTGTGCATTACACTAATGGCAAGAGCTGTACTTGCAAAGGCTGCATTTTATTCTGGGATGACACAGGAGCCATCCCAAGTCTGGGTAAGATGCAGAAATTTTAAATGCTGTCCCCATAAATTAGTGCCTGCAGCGTGGAGGGTCAACGCATATGAACACCGAATTTTAAAATTTCCTTGTGCATGTAAAAGAAACTCATTTCTATTGAGTTTGGGTGATCATGTGGAGAACAGGCTTACATTAAATTTAACTGTAAAATGTGTCACTTTGCCTCAGTTGAATCTGTAGGCAGCATATCATTCTGTAGCTGACTCACCTGCTTTGCCAGGTGTCCTCACCCACCACATGTGTAAATATTTTTCTAAATTCTTCCCTTTTTTTATCATTGTGTTTGTGTGTATATTAGAAGAACCAGAGCCCATTTGCTAGGGAAGAACACCTTTTCCAGTTTGCTCTTGGCTGCTGGGGACTTTGGACTCTCTGAATAGTGCCTCTTACACTTGGCTGGTAGGAAACAAATTTCTCCGAGCTAAAAGCAGGCTCAGCACATTAAAAAAATAAAACACGAAGACAACCAATATCTCTCTAAGTGTCTCAAGTTGCATAGATGTGTGAGCATCTTTTCAACATGTCTTTCTCTGAGAATCATTTCACACTCACCTTTTTTTATGTGGTGACAAGGTTACGGGCTTTGAAGTCAGATAGACTTGGATTTGAATTTCACCTTTTTTACTCCATAGTTCTGTGATCTTGAGAAAATTGCTTGATCTCTCTAGACCTCAGCCTGCTCATCCATGAAATGTGCAAAAGTGCAGTGCACAGTGGCCCTGCAGCTGTTCCTTCAGATGCCTGCTCACCGGTCACCTTCCCGGAGAGACCTCTCCTGACCCCCGAGCACATGCGCACCCTGCCCCAGTGCATAGAAAGCACGTGACGCAGTGTGGGCTCCCTAGTGGGGGCTGATTTCATGCATCCACCTGCATCTCTGCAAAACTAACAGCAGAGCATGCCGGGACTCTACAGCCTGGTTGGTTCGTCATGAACTTGGCTGGATTTATGAAATCAGAGAACAATGAGCCCAATGTGGACGTGCATATTTTTGAAAATAAGAGAATTCTCCATTCGCACAGGATTTAGGAGAAAAGTAGACCCACAAAATCTAAGAAGCAAGCAAGCTAAGAAAAAGTGAACTCAACAGAAGTCAGAAAGTTGAATCTTATCAACTAATATTCAAATTAAATCACTAAATAGTTTCAGAGCCCCTGTTTACTTTTTGCGAAGAAGGAAAGAATGTTACCTGCCACATTATGGACTGTATTTTGTCTGGAAGCAGTTTTGCATAGTGGGGTGTACTAAACCAGCAGTTAAAAGTGAGGAGTTCAGTTCCTAGTTTTGTCAATTGGCTGAATGAAGTTAGGAAGGTTTGAAAGTCATGTTTCTGGAAAATGACTTTGATTTATTTAATTTTTACATCATTGTTATTATTTGAGAGAAACAGATGGATGTTTAGTCTGTTTCATCTCCTAGGCCCCCAGCAATTGTTGACTTCTCTGCTGATTTGGATCCAGGGAGTTGGAAAAGAATTCCAAAGAGAATATGGTTGGTCCTCAGCCAACTTGACCTTCTTGTATAAACTGGATAGAAGACTTTTGGGGAATTTTTCTGAGGTTATTATGGCAGTTCTTCTAAAGATGTAACTTACTAACATTGAATTATAGCTATAAGTGAAATGGAACTGTCTGTAAAGGCAGATAGGGAAGATTTTCTAAAAATCATGGATTCATTAAGGATCATTTGTATGGACTTGGAAGACAGTCAACGTTACTGAGTTTCACTTTTCTCATTTGGAAAGTAGGCATAAAAATGTCTAACTTTCAGAGTTACAGGTAGGATTAAATTAACTAATTACACAATACATCGAGCCCAGGTTTCCTGGACTGTTTTGTACCTTATTATTTTTTAAGATAAATGGAAGAAGTTGATCAGAACATATCACATTATATTGGAACCTAGTACTAAGGTTTCTCATAGACTTTTGGCTCTTGATTCCTTGTAAGATACAATTTTATTATTTTCTTTAACTTTTACAACAAAACAAACCTACTCATATGTGTTTGAATCATAAAAGTTTAACAGTAAACTGTAAATGACGTAACCTTTCAGACAGGGCAGACGCCACTCTTCCTGTCTTTCCTAATCATCAGTAGAGATTTGCTGGTTATCTTACAAGGAGAATGACTTGACCTTTCTAATATCTGTATTTAGACTTTACTTTTTATAGTCCAGCCAGAATCCCCAAGCCTAACAGGCCTGAGAATTCCTCTGTAGGTTGTATATAGCAATTTGGGGGACTGTCAATGTTGTTTTCACAATACATGGTGTTCACTCTCTATGCAGATTTCAGAGTGTAATGCTCTTCTAAGACGTAGCATTCCAACAAATGCAGTAGATTGTTCCAAGGAGAAGAGCTCCAGCACTGTGTGGCAGGTATTTAGCGTGTTTTAAAGAGTCTCCTGACGAGAGTGCCAGTGAGCGTCAGTCCTGCCTGAGGTCAGATCCATTTCACGTTCCTTGTGCTCCAGTTGATTATTCTTCATATTAACTTGTTCTTCAGTCTGGTCCAGCCTTTCTTCCCAGTTCTCGTAAAGACTCCCCGGGGGCTCTTTTCTCCCTGCAGCTGTTTCCCTATCGGAACAGCCGTCACAGTGTCTCGGAGTCTGGTTTTGGTCTGAGGGCTACCCACTGGTCCAAGGAGAGCCTCCCTCTAGTTTCAGTCTGGGCATCCCTAGGTCTACCCGCGGACTTAACTCCGTGGGCAGTCAGCCTTTCTGGAGCTCTGCGTATTCCTGCTTCTCAGTTCCTTGTGGATCCTGTTAATGCTACTGGAGCATTTCTGAGGGCACGCCAGCCTGCCTGGCCCCCACACACTCACTGCTGTAGCAGACACTCAGGAGGGAAAAACAGGATCCTAAGGAATGATTCTGTTTTCTGGGTGGGTTCATCTTCTCAGTAATTCTACTTACAAGTGGAGTAAGGGAGCCCTACTAGAGAGCTGTGCAAAAGAGTAAACATCTGACAGCTTCAGTAATTCTGTTCTCTCTGTAACAGTAACACGAGCGACTTCAGCAGCCAAATTCTAAGAAGAAGTATATTTGACTTTGATTCCCGTAAATCCATCTGTTCAGACTGGCTGTACTACGCTAGCTGCACACAGTTTGAGGCTGGTGCGTACTAGGACATGCAGCTTCATGGCTGGAAATAGGGGTGATACTAATGAAAAAAAATCATTCACAGTTTCCCATAGCCACTTTGATCCAGTAATCTGGGCTCTTGAGAGAGTCCCTGTCTAAAAGATCTGTGGGAACACTTACCCCAGGCTAGAAATCAAATGACACCCAACAACTTTCATTTTCCAAGCTCTCAAGTGGGGTATATATGCATATAGCCTGCTACCGCTAAGATAACGAAGATGCATTGGTTACAACTTCTTAGTTTTTCTCTGTGTTCACATTTAGATGTCTTCCTTTGCCAAGTTGAAAAAGGAGGAAAAAAATAAATCATTCCTGTAGAGCAGAAACAGAAACATTTGGTCTTCTGTAATCCTCAGTCCTTAACCTAATGTGGCAGCTCGTAGGGAAGCTGTCAGGTCTGCAACCCTAATTACCCCACGTTGCCTCCCACGTGTGCACGTGCAACGGTCAGGGCTGAATGTGCGCTGACAACTCATCGTCTGTGTTCCGTGGTTCTACACATCCTTCCAGCGCGGGGGGTTTCGTCTCCGTGACTCTTCGGTGGGCTGCACGTGGGTGCCTGAGTAATTGTTGCCAGACTGGAAGCTTGTCTACTCTGAGAACATCCCTAATGTGTGCCGAGACAAGCGTGAAGCCATGGCCTTGAAATGTTATGTGATATGTGTGGTGGCACGAACTTGGTCAAGCATTGCCTCTTCAAGGCCACGCTCACTGAGGCGATGACACCCAAATAAAGGGCCCCACTAGGTACGTGGCGTGGAAAAAGTCTAGTAACTTCATAGGAAAGAGAAATGCATGCAAGAAGTGTTCCTCAGCATTTATCAAGTGCTAATGGAGGCTGGCTTTTTATTCTCACTTGGAAACATTGATATGGTGTTTATGTGTGTGTGCACATAGGTGTGTGCACACAGGCTGAGCGTGCTCTTTGCATTGTATGCCCAGGGTCAGAGAACAGCACGCCGGACAGTGTTGCTTCTCTCTCGAACATCCTCTCGGAGCCACCATGGGACCGGATGTGGCTGGAACCCTCCTGCTCCCTTCACAGGAAGCACAGACTACCTGAGTCAGGCAACAGCAGTGCCGACTAACACAGACCGGGACTTCCTAGTCGTGGTAGTGGTGTGTGCCTCAAATACTCCAACTCAATTGAAGTGGACTTGCTGATAAGTTCTCGTTTAATAAACAACACCGATTGCTTCACAGGGGAATTTCTGTGGTTTTCATGGACTCAAAAATCTGGAGCACAGATGGCCAGGCCCACTTTTGAAGATGGCCTGTTTTATCTATGCTTGGTTGCATGTGGTTTGTAAAGGGGAAGTAGCGTCTTTGAGAATGGGAAGTTCAGATCACCTCTTTCTCCCCATTTGTGTTCCTGAGGAGTCATCATCTTTCATTCTCTATGTAGCCCGCTGGAAAATAAGGACTTTGCCTTTATTTCTCTATTCCCAGGAATCTCACACAGTTCCTGCACTTAGCGGGTGCCCAGTAACCATTTGCAGATAAATAAATTCAGGCTCCAAGTTGCTAGTGTACACATATTTGGGGACACCCCGGCCCAAGGAGTAGAGGAAGAGAGTATTGGGGTGTGTAGTTCAATGGTTCTGCAGTTATAAATCAACAGACTGCTACCCCCGCACTGAG
This sequence comes from Tonatia bakeri, assembly GCA_004024845.1. NCBI lineage: Eukaryota > Metazoa > Chordata > Mammalia > Chiroptera > Phyllostomidae > Tonatia > Tonatia bakeri. The sequence continues at coordinate 56,932 of PVIA01008281.1, forward strand.
AGGAGAAGGGATTGCTGATAACAGTTTGGCATAATTTGATAATAGGTGGTGACAGGGTAGCTGTTGTATGAGGAAATGGGAAACAGCTTCTTTGCTCTCCTTGCTGGCAGGAGATGGAACTGAAGGGAAATTAATGTTCATATTTATTTTTATCATCATTAAATTATTTGATAGTAACTTATAGCTGAATTAACTAGTCATTATAAACATAAAGAATAGACAATTCTGACTAAGAACCACATTGATACCCTAAAAGATTTCGAGGATCACTGTGATACAGAGACAGTCTGGGCTTATCTAAGATGTGTGCAGAGCATGGAACATCGTATATTTCCTCTGAAAGTATCTTAAATGCTATGACATTAGCCACTTGCTTATAATTAAAGTATGTTGCCATTTCACCAAGCTTTCATTTACAGGAGAAAGTTCAAACTCCATTCCCCTTGAACTTTAGCTGTTTCCAACTTTTTCTCTTTGTTCTTTTCTGTAAAGCTTTGCAACAAATGCATCCCCATATGCTTATATTAGTTAATATAGTATTAAACATATTGGCTGTGCAAAATGTTGGCATCCATTAATAAATGTTTTCATTTTTTCATTTTCTCTCTCTTTTTTTTAAACTTCGGATTCTTCCTTTGACTACATAAGCAACAGCTGTCTAGCTGCCTGCACAGGGCTAGATCTAATGTCTCCACAGAAATCTAGGTCAAAACACTTGGAATGCATGAATATCAAACAGAGTTTTCAAAACAGCAAATGAATACATCTTTAACTGGTGACATTTTCCTGTAGCATATGGCTGCAAGCTCAGGGGACTGGATGCTTTTTTGATAAATATGTTCCATCAAAAACTAAGGGATGGCGCTAAGCTTTTGCCACCTTCTGTTTTGCCTTATGAAATGATAATGCAAATACATAGATAGACACCAGGATCACAAGGCTTTTACCTTCAGACCTATTCCAAACATGCATTTCCTTTTTTGGACGAGTTGCTCTCTCTCTGAGGGTCAGGGTTGGGTTTATACACAGCTGTCCAAGGTGAACAACCTGTGGGAGCAGGTGTCTCTTCCTGGGCAGAATTTCATGGGGGAAATTTTCAGAAAACTGAACTGTAAAGAAAATATTCACTGGAGGTGCTGGGAGTTTGGTCGCATGAGTAACTTACAGCTACAGCAGCAAAAAGTTGATCCAATGCTTTGTCAAAGGTCAATATTGAGAGGCTAGATAATCATTGATGAATGAGGAACACTGAGAAAAGCCCTGGGAAATGGGAGACTGGCCCCTTAATCCCGGTCTGCCACCGATATGCGTTATGTGCCCTTGGACAAGCCCCTCCATCTCTGTGACATCATGTCTGTCTATTGTGTCAGAGGAGAGGACAGGACTATTTTATTTGTAGGGTCTTCCTGCGTCCTAAACTTCTAGGCTTGTATAAGGTACCAGGCTGTGTTACTGTTGTGTCACGTTGATTGATATGGAGTAGCAGGGAAGAATAAGCTTTGATTTCTTGTTAATTGGCTGAGGATTCAGTTTTTGAAATGAAAAATCATCCAGAGCCCTCCTTCATCCCATCTATGAAATAAGGCAACAGGCTCTTCTTGCGTA